>PVHP010004379.1:0-71522 GCA_004024765.1 Zapus hudsonius
TTCTTTCTTTCTTTCTTTCTTTCTTTCTTTCTTTCTTTCTTTCTTTCTTTCTTTCTTTCTTTCTTCCTTCCTTCCTTCCTTCCTTTTTTGTTATTGAAATTGCAAGAGGAAAAACTGAGATCCTAGCTGATCTCTATAATGATTCTATTTTCTGTGTGTTCATGGCAGTATTATAATTTGCTATGTGAATGAGGTCACAGTCACAGACCCCTCCCCCAGTGGTCATGGGGAAATGTTGATGGGCTTTCATGTTAGGCAGATGTTAAGTCTTTGCCAGAGAATTTTAATTTAAGAATAAATGAGACAAATGTGGTGGAATATGTCTTTAGTCCTAGCTACTCATTTGTATTCATGAATTTGAATTTGAGACTAGCCTTAGCAAAAAAGCAAGACCAAATCTCAGAAACAAATAAAACAAAACCATGAAAAAGTTAAATTTCCCAAGCTTGTGCAGATGTATCATACCTCCAACCAGTTTGGTCACCCTGAATACATTCATATAAATACCATTTCAGAGTTGAACAGAGGGGGGGAAATGGCTTTATTTTGGGGAAATTTCTGTTTGTTGAAGACAATGTTTCATGTGTCAGTCTATTAATTGGTCACTTGGTTATTCCAACTCATGGTCCATTTTAAACCATATTAAATATTATCCTTACATCTGAATAAATAAAAAATTACAGGGTTCAGGTGAAACCAATAGAATACAATTCAGTTTGGAATCATTGTAAATTCTTCATGGGAAGAAATATTGAGTCTTGTGCCTAAACTTTTGAGGTTGGAATGAAGAAGGGTCAAGCATGAATTTAGAATGTCTAATAGAGTCTGTTCACAGGAAAGTGTTCTGTAAGGAGGGAGGTCTCATACTGCTGCTGTACAGAGGTGCCATACTTTGTAGTGATAGGGAGATGCAATTAGTAAAACATTACAGTTCATGAAAATTCTGGGGTGCAAAGAAGTAGAGACGGGAGCAGCTTTCTTAATCAGTAGCAGGGTAATTCAAACTTTTTAACATTTAAGGAGGTCAATCAAGTCCACAATTTCTTTTTATCATTAAACTGATCATATAGGCATAGGCTCTTCAACTGGGTGGTAACATTTATCTTCTCTGCCAGTCACAGACACTCTTTCTTGGAAAAATTTCATTTTAATTTTGTTTGACAATTTCATAATGTATATAATGTGTTTTGATCATATGTAGCCTCAGTTATCCCCTCTTATCTGTCTCCCACTCCCAACAAACTCCTTCCCCTTCCCAAGTAATCCCTTTCCTATGTTTATGTGCAATAGTGTCACCAAACCTAGGTGGGTAATCAAGAGCTCTTCGATTGGCTAAAAGATCCATTCATTGACAAGGAACCCTTCGACCAAGAATCCAGACTCCAAGGGGAAATCTCTACTGACTATGGGCCCACAGAGAGGCTACACCCATTAAAATCTCTTCAAATTAACGTCTATCAAATTTAGCCTATGCTGATCTCACTCTCCATTGGAGAATTTTTATTTTCCAGAATGCAGTGAGAGCCAAGGACAACCCAAAATCTACCAACAAGACAAGAAATGGCAGCTGACTCTCTGGCAGGGGATGAACCACCCCTCGAACATCAGCTGGGGACCAGGTGAAACCACAGAGGAATTGGCAAGATGAGCAAGAGTGTTGCTTGCATGGGTAGCCTGACAACCAGCACCAGGGTGGTGGAGAGGGACACTCAGGATACTCAAAACACACCAAAGTGGAGATCCAGAAGTTGCTGAGAGCTCAACATGAAAATAGATTTAAATCACATCCACCAAGGTTGAGGGAAATTTGCAGAAGAGGGGGTAGAAAGATTGTACCAGTCACAGGGTGAGAGGGAATATCCAGAGGCATTTCATGTCCTAACTTCAGTTGTGCTGCTCCCATGGTGAACACCAGCAATCCCACTGAGGACAGCCCTCAGTGGAATGGGGGCAGCGAGGATGAAAATGATGTTGGTACCAACACATGATTGTCCATACAAAGTCTCTACTTAACTAAAAAAAAAGAATTTGAAAAAAAAATTTCATTTCCCATAAAAAGAAGTGAAGTAAAATAACTATATAATAGCATGATGATTATATTGGCCAGAATAAAAACTAAGTTGTAAAGTAGTTGATGATGTTTATGATTGTATAAATATTACCAATACTTAAAATAACAAAGACATGACTTTCTACCCTAAATATCCAACACAAGTCAGTTAAGACTTTTCACATCTTCATGACTTAGGTTAATAGTCTACTTGTCACTTCTTGCTTAATGGGAATTCACTAGATTTTTTTTTAAGTGAATGGTCCATAGCACTCAGTCACTGGCACAGGTGATGAGCTATATTGAACTTAATTTCTCCTTGCTGCGAAAAACATCCAACCAGAAGTAGATTGTAGGAGGAAAGGGTCTAATTTGGCTGACAGACTCTAGAGGAAGCTCCATAATGGCAGGGAAAATGATGGCATGAGCAGAGGCTGGACATCACCTACTGAGCAACATCAGGCGGACAACAGCAGCAGGAGAGTGTGCCAAACACTGGCAAGGGGAAGCTGCCTATAACTCCCATAAGCCCACCTCCAACAACACACCTCCCACAAGGTTCCAATTCCCTAATAGCCATCCGCTGGGGATCAAGCCTTCAGAACACATCTGTGTATGGAGAATACCTGAATCAAACCACCACAATCACTTATACCTCCAGCTCAAGGGACAACCAGTTATCTGGCCTTGGTTATCCCCAGAAAGAAGAAGCACAATCTTAAGAGAATCTCGAAGGAGAACAGGAATAGGCGAGACCAAACAATTCAATACAGTCACAGTGGGCCTGGAGCTGGACTCCTCTAATCAGTGTGATGGGACTTCATTCTCACCGTTTTCAGGTTCTGCTTCAACTGGAAGCATGTGACTTTGTTTCCCAACATGGATTGTCTAAGTCCCTGCAATGCTTCCAGTCAGCTAAGTGCTGTGCATGAATTCCTGGCCTCTTCTGGTCTGATTTTATCAGCCATAAAATAAGAAGTTGGATTAGGAACACTTCAGCAGACTTACCAATGAAATAGTACATGACGTCAGGAGAAGGAAAAATAAATCCTTCCCTCTGATTATCATGCATTAACTGGCTGGTACCGGACTATATATGGCTGATGAGACATAATCCATCCACACAGATTAGCAGCTGCAGGTTGTAAGTGCTGAGTGAAGACAGATAGTAAGGATACACTGCTGAATAGAATTTAGGCTACAAGCTAAGAAATCGAGGAGAGAAACGATCAAACCTAGCATCTTATTTACTTATTTATTCTTTTACTTATTTATTCTTTTGTATTTTTTTCCAGTGGTGCTTGAAATTGAATCCAGGAGCTTGCATGTGGTAGCCAAGCACTCCATTGATGATCTATGGTCAGTTCTGTTTGTCCTTTTATAATATCTGTGTTAGTCAGGTTTCTCTAGAGGAATAGAACTCATAGAATGAATTGGTATTACAGAGGGAATTTATGGGATTAGTTGACATCATCCAACACTAGCTGTTTTCAGGCCTGAGAGTCAAGGAACCCAGCAGCTGCTTACTGGCTGGATGCCTCCGTAGTCTCCACCCAGCACTGAAGGCATGAAGGACTCCTGGAGACCCACTGGCCTTTAGTCTGCATTGGAAAGAAGAGGAAATTTGGTTTCAATGCTTAGGAAGGGTAGACGAACAGGATAGACACACGTATAAGTGCAGGCACTCTCCAGCAAGTAGCATGGCCAGCCAGGCAGAAAAGAGAAATGTCTGTGATTCCTAATCTGATCAAGTTGATAACAGAACTTAACCTTAACATCTTTTATTTTTGAGATATAATTCACATAGCATACAATTTACCTGAATGTAGCATCTTACAATTGTACTTTAAAAATTTATTGGTAATTTAATGATTATTTAAGGCAAATGTTAGGCTTATATGGGGATCTGTATATGGACACGTCGTGATTGAGGGAAGACATTTAATCACTAGCTTCAATGTTTAGATACTGAGTCTCTTTTCAATATGTCAGTGAAACACATCTCGTCTCATGTTTTAATTTGCATGGTGTGATCAGGGTTTCTTCAAATGTCTTTCACCAAGTCTCAAGGTTTCCAGATGACAGCATGAGATTTTCCAAAGTTTCTAGTCAAGTTAGAAAAAAAATCCAAAGTAAGTGCTGGCAATTTTCTTGCTCAGACATGTTTCTAAGAACCCAGGTCATTCTCGCTGTTATAACCTGTATTTTTTTTAATTATTTATTTGCGACCAGAGAAAGACAGACACAGAGAGACAGAGAAGGGCTTGCTAGAACTTTTAGCTACTGCAAATGAACTCCAAATGCACGTGCCACTTTGTGCATCTGGTTTTATGTGGGCACTGGGGAATCAAACTCGGGTCATGAGGTTTTGCAGGCAAATGCCTTAACTGCTGAGCCATCACTCCAGCCTTCTAACCTGCATTTTGAATTATGTATATGTTTCTGAAAGTATGGCTTTTAAAACTACATGCACTAGTTTATATACCTTTGTATGTGAACTTGGAGAAGTAAGGGAAGGTGTGAGTGAATGTGGGGTGTGTCAGCCACAGGCAGGGCAGAAGCCCTTAGACAAAGCAGGCTGTTGAGTGGAGGAGGAGAGTTGAGCCTATAGGCTCTGTGGAATGACTCAAGATACTAGCAAAGCAAAGACTGCACTCAAACATGGAGTTCCCTCCTCTTTCTCTTTGCTTAGTAAGCTTACTAGAAAGTTCCCACATGTAGAATGTGCATGCATGGGAGCTCACCTAAAGGAATCAAAGGTGGGTAATGGAGGCTTGTAATATCAGGTAGCCTAGCATGCAGGTGAAGATCCATGAGAAGGAAACCTGAGCCATTGGGACTTCTGGATTTGCTATGATGCGAGAGAATGATAGTTCTGGCCTGTTGAGGAGAGTGGTGGCTGTTTCCTCTGCTTGCATTATAGGCACAATTGAAAACAACTTGAGTGTAGACTTGAAGGCACAAAACCAGAGTTCATTCAAACTGATGGGCATTTGACAGAAAGACAGGAGCATAGCTAAGTCAGAGAAGGAGGATTTGAATCTCTTAAGGAGTATGAAGTTTATTTCACAGAAAATGAAGAATGGTGAAAAGTGTGACTTTGGTAGTGAAATGTATGAAATATGTGTGAGCATGTAGAAAAGTTTCCTGTACAGAAAACAGGATGATTGAGAAAGGTGAGCTTTAGGAGTCTAGCACATAAAAAGAAAAAAGAAAAAAACACCTTTCTAATTAGTAATCACTTGGTAGTGAACACAAAGTCTGATTGCATGTGGAGTATGACAAGAGGAGAGAATCAGGAGGGATTCTGGGATTTTTAAGCTTTTTAAATTTTTTTATTTTTGGTTTATTGAAGTATCAGATGCTCAGGGAATGGGCCTGAAAGGCTAGTTGGAGTGGGAGAGATCTTCTAGCAGATTATTAGATATGTAGACAGAGGCTGTGTTTTTTCTGATAGGCCAAGGCTAGGCTAAATCAGTTAATGTTAAGAGAGAAAAGACTATATTCCTAAGCAGTCCATAGGATTTTAGATGACTATTTCTCTGTGTTCCTAGAATGTAAATGGTGATTATGGAAGATACTTTTCATTTGTGTTAACCAGGTAAATTTAGCTTAAAGAAAGCTGCCTCTTCCTGTGGAGAAGATCAGTTGTATAGTACTTTAACCTAGACTGTCCACTGACAAAGTACGGGGGCAAGCAGGAGACATTTTTCACAAATGGACAATTATTATGATAGCTTTCACAAAAAAAGTGTAGTGTAGGAAGGCATTACATGAGCTACCAGGGGAAACTGGCCAATGATATTCAGAGAAAGCAAAGGCCAGTGATATACAACACTGATCGATGTTACTAGAATGCTGAGGACACTGCTATAAGGCAGAGATCAGCAAGCCAAGAAGTGCTCATCTGTGCAGTAGTGGCTCTTAACCCAGGCAGCTAATCAGTGGCTTGCTGAATGGCTGAGAGGTCCGCTCATTGGCAAGGAACCCTTAACTGGAACTGGGATCCATGGAAAATTCTTATAGAGACCAAGATCCCAAACTCCAAGGGAAACTCCCACTAACCAGAGATCTACAGAGAGGCTACACCCATTAGAATCTCGCCAAATTAGCAATGTTGATCTCATTTAACCTATACTGATCTCTCTCTCTCGTTTGTAGATTCTGTTTATATTTTTCAGAAGGCAGAGAGAACCGTGGACAGCCCAGTTCCACCAACAGAACACGGGATGATGGCTGACACCCAGGCAGGAGATGAACCACCTCTAATTTATCATTTATGGCTCTATGGAAACCTTAGAGGAAGTGGTGAGATGAGCAAGAGACCTACCTCCACAGCAAGTCAGATAACCTGTGAAAGGACAGTGAAGAAACAAACCGAGGATACCCAACTCAGTCCAAGGTAGAAATCCAGAAATTCAAGATCTCAACAGTAAATCAGAGTTAAAACTCACCCACCATGACTTAAGGGACTTTGTGGAAGAATGGATGGAAACACTGTAAGAGCCATGTGGGGGAGAATATCCAGAGACATTGCCTCCCTCAACAACAACACACAAAGGAAAAACCTGGCTGCTTCTTCTACGATTCATAAGCCCCTATCTCATAGACTGGTCCAATGATCCACTGAGGAGGGCTCCCCATGGGATAGGGATAGGGAGGAGGAAATGGGGGTACCATCACAAGACTCGCTCATGCAATATATCTAATTATTAACAATAAATAAGTTTATAATAAATAAAAAAACCTATATCCCAGGCTGGAGAGATGGCTCAGCAGCTAAGGCGCTTGCCTGCAAAGCTTTAAGACTCAGGTTCAGTTCCCCAGTTCCCACATAAAACCAGATGCACAAAGTGGCACATGCATCTGGAGTTTGTTCGCAGTGGCTGGAGACCCTGGAGCACCCATGCTAACTCTCTCCCTCCCATTCTCTCTCTCTTTCTATCGCTCTTCTTGCAAATAAATAAAATATTTTAAATTAAAGAAAATCTGGTGGGCTGTTTGCTTTTCCTTGCCCTTCTCCAGTGTCTCTTTGTGTGGTGCCTCTCTATCATCTTGGTCCATGTCCACTGAATATACATCTAGCTTTCTAAGGTACAACCCAGACCCCCCTCCTATCCTAAGCCCTCAGGCCTTATGTTCAACTATCATGATGCTAAATCTGCCTTCATCAAGATGTATCTATTTTTCACAATTGTTTCACTTTCTACACTCTTCTCTAACTGAATGTCTGAAAAACATCTTATTTTAATTTTAATTTTTGAAGTATTGATTATAGCCTGGTATTTGGAGTAAAGCACTCATCTATGTCCACCTGGCTATCACACTTAATTAGGCTACAGCACTTAATTATGTAATCAAACACTAATCTAGGAGAAATGGTTAACATTTACAATCAGCTCCCTTTAAGTAAAGGAGATTACTGCCATAGATAATGTGGGTAGGCCTCATGTAATCAGCTGAAAGTCCGAAGAGCAAAATCTCAGGCTTCCTCAAAGAGGAGGAAATTCTGCCTCAAGTCTGCAGCATAACCTCCCGCTGTGGAGTTTACAGCCTATGGGCATGGTCTGCAGAATTTGAACTTGCAAGCCCAACATGCATAAGCCAGGTCCTTCCTCTCTCTTACCTTTCTGTCTGTCTGTCTGTCTGTCTGTCTGTCTGTCTGTCTGTCTGTCTGTCTGTCTAGTCTACCCACTCCTCTGTCATTATCTACCATTTATTCATATCTGTCATCTATCAATGTAATTTAATATCGATAACCATCATTCAAGTACTTATATCTCCCAATCTACACATTATCTATCTATCTATCTATCTATCTATCTATCTATCTATCTATCTATCTATCTATCATCTATCTATCATCAAATTTCCTATTGGCCTTATTTATTTTCTGGAAAGCCATGATAAAAACTCTTTCCCATCATTTGCATAGTGGTGTGACTGGTTCCAACCAAGCTTGGATGGCAGTTTGGGCACTATTTCTGAACTGGTACCAAATATTTTGCAAATATGCTGAAATTTGTTGTCATCCCATCATTCTTCCTATCCTCCTCCTGTTAAAACTGCAAGTGTCACAAACTGTTAAAAGGGGAGAAGTCACAAAAGAAACCTTGTAAAACTAGGAATGAGATTTTAGCCATCACTTAAATGAACTTTTTTATTTCAAAGTGAATGGCACAGAGAGCCAGAGGAAGTTAAGTGTGCTGTGCAAAAACATATTTGTTGGTATAATAAATGGGATGGAAAGATTATAAAAGCCATGGTGGTGGAGAATATCCAGAGAAGTGGCCCCCCTCAGTAAACAACATACAAAGGGGAGGTGGAACCGGGTTGACTCCTGGGCTATCCATAACCTCCTACCCCATGGACTGATCCAGTTTGCCCACGGAAGAAGGAGGATACCAGCTGATTGGGGACAGGGAGGAGGGAAATCAGGGAACTGGGGACACCAACACATTATTTGCTCTTTCAATGTATCTAATTATGGATAATAAAGAAAAAAAGAAAATAAATACATAATAAATAAATAAAAGACACCTTTTAAAGTGTTTCTTGAGGATATTTTAACATTTTTCTTTGAGAGATGATTTGTTAAGGCGTGCTGTTTGTTTTACCATGCACCACCATATTCTGTCATTGGATTGCAGCAGAATAATTTGACTGAATACCTAGTTAGTGCATTTGAGTTATATTCATGCCTTCACATCTACAGAAACTGACAAACAGCTGCGGACATAAGCATTTGTACACGTATATCATTCTTAAAAATCAGGTTCAAGAAAAGGGATTCCTGAATCAAAAATTATGTACCTAAGAAAGGTTTTCATCCTGGCTGCCAAGCTTTCTTCTTCAGGGTGTAGGGTGTCATCAACTTCTGGGACTCAGGGATGGCTGAACTGTCCTGCTTCCTCTGACCTTACCTACACTGGATATTTTCACTAATAAATGATATCTAATTTGAATACACATGAGTATTAATTAGCAAAATTGAACCTTCCCTCCCAATTGTATTGCCAGTTATGACTGGTGTTCTTTTTATCTCTCATCTTCATCTTTCCTTAAGATAGTGTCTCTTATTCATAACCTCTCACTTCTTTCTAAGAGGTAGCGGATGGGGGAGGGGAATGGCTTAAGCATGAGGCTAAACCAAATTAGGTTCAAAAACATAAAATCCTCAGGAGTATCCTGTAACCTATTGAGCAAGGAGTGGGTGTCAACTGGCAAGAGGGGCCATGAGTAGTAGGGGAGAGAGTCTAAGCCTGTGAATAATTGTTCAGTCTGACAATCCCTGGTCCCAGACACCGGTTCCTTCCCTCACTGAGCTGTTGACCAAAGTGATCCACAAGGTTCCAAAAACAAGACAGGATTCTGTCAAAGCAAATGCCCTTCCCAGGCCTGTGGCAAAACCCTGTTGCTGAAGAAACCACAGAATGCCATCGATCAGCCTCAAGAGACCCTTCAAGGTTGTGGCCCAAATAACCCTACAAACCGACTGTAGGCCAATAGCTGAGATTCTCGCAAGAGATGAGCCACCACAGTCATAAGGTGGAGGATCCATATGGAACCCCGCAGAGAATGATGGGATGAACAAGGGACCCACAGTCACAACCATTCAATCAACACAGGATAAGCCAGTGAGACAGAAACCAAAGATTTTCAATACAAAGACCCCTAATCTCACAACATTAAAGCAGCCTTAAGACTCACCCACCACGACTCAGGGAACAGAGCAGAAGAGGGGACGGAAAGATTGTGAGAGCCGTGGTTGGGGGAGACTATTCAGAGGCATGGCACCCCTTAGTAACATCATACTAGGACTGAAGGAACCAAGCTGACTTCTAGGCTATCCATGGTCCCCTGCCACAAGGACTGATCCAGATGGCCCATGGAGGAGGATATCCAGCTGATTGGGGATGGGGGAGGAGGGGCATTGGGGAATTGGGGATAACAACTCATTGTTTGCCCACTAAATAATGTAATTCATTATGGACAATAAATATATATTTTAAAAAAAGATAGTGTCTCTTCTTCAATCTGGAACTGCTTTCTGTTAGCAAGACACAACGATTTTCTGCTTCCCCCTCCTTGGACTGGGGTTACAGGCATGCATGGTGCCCAGCTTTTATAGACGGTATACTTGAGTTGATTTAGCAATCTCATACATTTTCAGGCCCTCATTGGTTAAGCAGCAAACCTCTCAATCAGCTCCAACGTGTAGAAACAAAGTTAAGAAGATAAACAGAGTACGCAGGCCATCCACTCCTAGGAGGTAAGCAATTATCCATCCTGCCATTGTTTGTTTAGTTGGTCACAAGCATCATGAAGTCTGCTGGGAGGTGCTTCTCATATTCAGGAAGAAAACTACAGAGCTGATGCTGCCTGGGGTCCAGTCGATGATGTTAGCACAGCAGAAGGAAATAGATATCTGAACTTCTTTGGAGAAAATGCTCCAAATGCTATCCCAATTATACTGTTGATTTTTAAGTCCTTCATCTGTATTCTTTAGCCAGGATCTATTCTCCCTGGAATAAAGGAAAATGTGGTTTATGCTTCAGGCTAATGTTTAATGGCATACAAACTACTTTACCTCTTTAGTTTTCTCTCTAACTAGGCGCTGGAATTCATTTTTTCCTTGGAAATTATGGGAATTGACCTCAGAGAATACATAAATTGCAAAGTGCTTTTTTTTTGTATAACATTTTACATGATTCCTAATCTTTCTGTGTCCGGAAAGTGTGAAATTACCTATCCTAAAATGGAATCGGTACAACAGTTTTTTATCTTTTTAAAATATTTAGCAGTACACAGTGTTTACTTTCTATGCTTCATTCTTGAATATTGTGTTTTATAGGACACTATCAGGGAGCTTTCTTTTTCATTTTTATAGCAGATCTCAAACCCTTGCGGGCCTGTGTTCATTCATCTGGGTGCTGCTCCTGACTAGTACCGGAGGGCAGAAACAGTGCGTGTGATAGGTCACCATGCCATGCAGCTTTTGGTGAGGAAGGATGGGAGGTGACTCAGATATTTGGAGTCGCCCGTTGCTAAGTGACAACAGAAAATGGATACATATGAAACTCTTTTGCATACTCGGTTATGGAAAGGTTTCCCTCTTCCAATGAGTGAATGTGTGTAATTTGCTTAGATTTCTGCCACTTGATTCAAAGTTGTTGCTTGCTTTCTGTAGCTGAGTTCTCTAGAGAAACAAAATCAATAGGATTTTCTTTCATATGCACATGCCCAAACAAGAGGCTTATTTTAAGAATTGGACACCTAACTGAGGAGAGGCAGGTTGAAATCTGTAGGCAGATATGCAGATACACCTGACTCCAGGTTGCAGGCTGATGTGTCAACTCTGAAGGGCAAGTCTCAGGCTGGAAACTCCAGTCCTCAGGCAGATTCCTTTTGATTCCAGGAAACCTCAGTTTTTGCTCTCAAGGCCTTTGAATGATTGGATGTGTCCTGGCCACCTCATCAAGAGTGAGTTCCTTCACCCGAAGAGGACAGACTACAGAGTTGAATCACAAGCAAGCTCCAGTCAGGTGTCAAGTGACTGAGCCCCACAGCCAGTCAAGCTGCCTCCTTCCTCTTTCCCCTTCCCTTTTTCCCACGTCAAAGACTATTGTGCTATTGCTATTGTGCTTTACAGGAATCCTGTCCTACCTCTGTCTCAGGGTGACATGTCATGAAGTCACATATCTCTTTAATGAACAGGCCACAGGGAGCTATGGGGATAGGATGCAGGGGAGTTTTGAATAAGAGAGGAAAAGGTTTCGTGATGGTTTGGAACGCAGGAAAGCAATTCTCTACGAAGTCACAGCATCTGGGGCAGTGGTGCCTGGGAGGGGAATAGAACAGGGTGGATGGGTGGGTCCCTCAGCCACCAAACAGAAGTGCTATGGATGGAGCTTTGTTGCGATCCTCTGGCTGTATTCTCTGTGTGCAGTGTCCAGACCCTTCATTCAGCATACCGGCTTAGACTTGGACGAGGGTCCTCCTCCAGCCTTGGAGGGACATTGTCAGGAGCAGAAGGAAAATGGGCTTCAATGAAGCAGGCCTAAGAGTTTCTCATGTGTTGGTGGCAAAGTTGCTTAACCTTTCAGCTGCGCTGAGTATTTAGACATAGAGGAGGATAATAGTATCAACCCCCAACCTATTAAACAGGGCAAATGAGTTAAAACTATGATAAGATTTTAAATCCATGTCAATCAACAAATTCAAAGCACAGCACTATAATTAGAAACTCATCATTACCGTAGACTATCCTTGTGGGCAAAATTAACACACTGAAAAAAAATGTAGCATTTATTTTAATCTTGGATATAGCTTGGTTCAAATGAGTTGATTCCTTTATTCCTGATGGGCTACCTATCCATAAGGTAGATTCCCTTTAGAGACCCAGGTGTGCTACTTCTAAAACTTGGTATCTGTGTTTCTTAACTCATGGCCAACAATTTAAATTAAAAAACTCGAGTGACTTGGGGGAGGGCTCCAAGGTACACTTTGTCGATGGAGAACATAAAATACTGTTCTTCCAGGGAGCTGATGTGGCCTCTTATTAGATGATGTCACTTCTCTGTGTGTTTTGTCTGGCCTGTTCGTGTATTGTGAGTATATTTTCATGTGATCAGGTCAACTTTAAGTCAGATACGTTTTAAGTCAGATAAGTAAAAATGCAACCACATTGTTGCCCAAAAGGATTGTCTCTGGACTGGCATTTGGTACACAATGCATTTGTTAATATATATTCTTGATTCACACACTGTCTTTGGGAAGATTTCCTTTGATATTTATTCATTTTGAACAACACGTGCCAAAAAAATAATAAAAACCACAGCAACTCCTTCATGGAGGCTTTTCCTATTTTGGACCTAGAATCCTGAACCTCCCTTAAGATCTTCTGGGTTGGTGTTTACAAACAATGGTAGAAAGGACTTACATGCTGTCTGGGTTACTTGCATAAGACGTGGGATACGTGTGGTATTAGAGGGGACGATGAGTTATGGAAAGTGCAGAGTTGCAGCATCATGATTCGTTTTTGGAAGACTGATCAACACATCTTCCCATTGTTATGTTGGCATTTGTTTAATGTGATTTTTCAGAAAAACTTATCTGAAAAGCTTCCAATAAGCAGTCCTATGACCTCCCTGAGGTGGTTCAAAGAAGTGTCTTAGCACTATTTTATATAGTGCAGGTTATGCCTTTGGCAATGATCCAATTTTTTTCCATGGTCTTTATTCACTAGGGAGTAAAATTATTGCCTCATAAAACAAGAGAAATGTCCAGTTATTTCTTACATAAGACCCTATTAACTTTACCACTGCCACCAGTTTCTTCCATAACATTCAAATTATTCCAGCTTGTGGCAAGGAAGATGTTCCATACCCAGCTGCGTTTAGTGATCCAAGGACAATTATTTTGAAAAACATATATTTCCTTGAAAGACCCACTTTTGAAAGAAGCAATTTTTAGAATGATGTTCACATGAATCACTGGATCCAGAACAGCATTTTTCTTTGAAAACCTTTTGCTTATGTCAAAGCTATCACCCAGGATATGAAAAAGTAAGCCTTAATGTTCAGGGAAATTTATAATTAGGACAGTTTGATTGTTGAAATGCATTATAGGGTTTCACCCTAAAATCATTGAATTAAAGTTTAATTTATTTGGAAAATCTGGATAGACATTTCCAATTTCCATCTGAATATTGTCATGGCATAGAATAGCCCTTTAGGCCATAATGAAAATTATAGCTCCCTCCCTCCTTGGCAGGCAAGTAAAATTGCTATGTTTGCCCACAAAATCTGGGTGAGAATGTCAAGAATTCATTGGAGGATGTGATGGCTACTATAGAGGAGCCCAAGGTCATGAGACTTTTTCTCCATTTTGCATTGACTATATATTGTCAAGAATTTTCCAGGAACTCAGATCAGACTGAAGCAAAGAACGTCTCATTTTCCTATACACATAATTTTGTCCCCTTAGCTAAGCTAATTGTTCACATCTGGGATTCTTGTGTTCAGGCAATTTGGGCTTAAAATTTGTAAAACTGGACTGGAGAAATGGTTCAGTGGTTAAAGCAATTGCCTTTAAAACCTGATGACCTGAGTTTGATTCCCCAGGACCCACGTAAAGCCAGATGCACAAAGTGGTGCATGCATCTGGAGTTCATTTGCAGTGGCTGGAGGCTGTGGCACACCAATTCTGTCTCTGTCTCTCTGTCTGATTCTCCCTGCTTACAAATAAATAAAGGAAAATAATTTTAAAAATTTGTATAACCATGTCTGAACTAATATTGGTCAAGAGGTATAGGCAGAATTTGGCTGGACCGCAAGCCACAGTGTTTAAGTTGAGCTCTTTCAAAAGTAGACTTCTGACCAAGAATTTTATGGAAAGAATGAAACAGGGAAAAGATAAAAGTCAATAAAGCATTTGTTAAGAAAGTGAGTTGACTCTTTGGGCAGTGGGGGATAATGGGGCTCAGTCTATTGAGGTACTTTACAAACTCAAAAGGGATAGTCTGAAAGTTGTTTCCTGGAAGGGCAAGAGCTATTCCTCATTACTGAAAGGATGTCCCAATGGGGTCAACCATCCCATAGTGCTGAATTGTCATTGTGGTCTGCACACAAGCATGTGTGGGGCTAGGGCAAGGCCTCCCTGGAAGGCAGTGATAAGGACAACTCTCCTCAGTGAGCAGGAGAGAAGTAGTTCTCTCCAGTGTCTCTGTCCAGCTGGAAATACTGTTCCAGGCCCAGACAGGCATCCACGTTGACTCTGGGGCAACAGAAAGGAAATGCTTCATTTTTTTTGTCAGACCTTCTTTTAATAGGATTAATTTTGCATTTCTTGGGAGCAATACAAATCATTCATATGACGTTAAGAGGCAACCAGGCATGGAATTGTGTGTCAATGAATGGCCACTATTTGGAAATAAATGGCTCCTTTGTTAATAATACATTCAGGGCATTGCTTTGTGAGTAACAGAAAAGTCTAATATGCAAATCTCCTCCAAAATCCAGGAAATTACTTTCCAAAAATGGCTTTGCTTTCAGGAAGAAAACCAGTTGTTCTAAACAAAGAAATCAGAGCCAAGGGAGGAAAGTGGCGTTTTAATCTTTCTGCTTGCTAGGGTCAGGCCGTGATGAATATTCACGAGCAAGTGATCAATAAGCTATTTTTCCTATCTCTTAAATTAGGGTTGACACATGAAAATAAAGAAAAGTAAACATAGTTTTGAGAAGAATGACATCCGCTGCAATGTGTTCAACCATTTTCAAAGATGATGAATTTCTGAATAATATCAGCCACATTTCTCCAAGGATCCCCTCCCTAACCCTATCACCAATATTTGGGATCTATGAAAGCAAACCAGCCTAGATGCTCGAGGCACTTAAGACAAAACAAAACAGCCTTTCCATCTCTAAAATTTGTGAAAGAAGCTTCATATCACTGGAAATGCTGGTGGTTTGTATGTCATCTACAGGCTTTCCTAGTGATACTTTGCAGAAGAGTTCCAAGGCAAAAGACTTAGCTACTTTTGCTGGTGCAGTCTGGGGGAAGAGCCTGGAAGGCAGGTGCAGAGCGCTCCCCACTCAGCGAGGAAGAACCACCACTCGAAGATCCTTCTCAAATCACACTTTAATGGAGAGCCTTTTGATTGAAGGGGGGGTAGGAAGCGAGGGGCCCCAGCGCTAAGAAGCAGCTGCTTATATAGGGAAAAGGGACACAGATCGTCCCATGATTGGCTGGCTCCTGCTTGCCACCTCCAGACGCCACGGGATTGGCTAGGATAGCTTGTAGTAAAGTAGCCTTCCATTGACCTTTTGACCTTTTAGTAAAGTAGTCTTCCCAAGCATTGCCTAGCTGCGAGGTAGTGGGCGCCACCTAATGGCGATCCCGGCTCCCTGCAGGCAGGCATCACTTTGTCTTTTCACTTAGAATGAGTATCTGGTGCTGATGAAAGGGCTCATGCAGGGAACTGTTGGCCCTAATGCTATCTGGAAAATACTTGGAATTGAGATAAAAATTCTGTCCTTTATTTCGTGATATACCTCTGATTTAAAAGATTTTTTTTTGTAGACAAAAGAGCAATTGTCTCTGAGTGAGGAGGGATTCTTGAAAAGCTCAGCCCTAAGAATACGTGAGTGCTTGATATGTTGGTAGACAACAATGGCTTGCTCTGTTTCAGGCACTGGACAGCCTCAAAACTTTCTTAAATATGCAGTAAATGTATTAACAATGTAATATTGAAGCATATGGTCCACATACCAAGGTTAAGACATATATTCTTGCTGCTTTAAATTTTAATTTTGAGGGAGAAAGGAGCCTAATTACTCTGATGAAAACTTTTTTTTTCTTAAATATATATTTGTTGTCCATAATGAGTTACATTATTCAGTGGGCAAACAATGAGTTGCTATCCCCAATTCCCCAATGCCCCCCTCCCCATCCCCAATCAGCTGGATATCCTCCTCCGTGGGCCGTCTGGATCAGTCCTTGTGGCAGGGGACCCTGGATAGCCTAGTACTCAACCTGGTCCTCCTGTCCCAAGTGTGTTGATACTGAAGGGTGCCATGCTTCTGGATAGTCTCCTCCACCACGACTCTTACAATCTTTCTGCCCCCTCTTCCGCATAGGTCCCTGAGTCGTGGTGGATGAGTATTAAGGCTGCTTTAAGTTTGTGAGTTTTGGGGTCCCTGTGTCAAAGATCGTTGGTTTCTGTCTCACTGGCTTATCCTGTGTAGATCTGATGAAAAATTTTAACTCAAAGCATTTTCAGGTTTGTAACATTCTGAAAATTGGAATGACTTAGCTAGAGAGAATGAAAAGTAATGGAGAGTTCACATCTTCCCGCTTGAAAAGTGCTTAGAGGTAAGTTGATCTGGGTGCTCCGAATTGGTTTTCCAAAGGTGTTTCTGAACCGTGCATAATTTTATTTCCTTCTGTGGGTTCTTTTACCTTCTGTACTGACAATGGAACTCATGTTCCCAAATTGTTCATTATGTTCTTTGGGGAACTGCATGACAACTAATTATTTGTTTCTGAAAACAAAGGGACATTTGCATCTAGAGCATGGGGGGCCTGCAAAATCCCTAGGAGATATTTTCAACATGTTTCATTCCATGCCTGTCTGCATCTTCCACTTGAACTCTGAAAGATTCTTGTGGCTACATAGGAAGGTCCAATCCTCTGAAATTAGAGATTCCAGAAGTTTACCTTAGGAATCATGCATGAAATTTAAACAGTGCTTTCCCATTTAAAATGGCTTCTTGCCAGTATGTTCTCCAAAATTCTTAGAGAAATAGCTATCTAGATATTTGGAAAGGGGAAACCCACAATGCTATTGAGAACTAAGACTACTCAAAACTCTGGGAAAAATTCTAATGGCCAAACAAGGGCAGCTCTACTAAAAATCATATAGCTGAGAAGTTAAGAACTCAGATAGACTTCTTCCAAAGCCTGTTCTCTGTTCAGCTGTGTAACCTGGAGAGTTAACTTAACCTCTTCAAGGTGTCTCACTTTACTCAGCTGTAAAATTAGCTCATAATACATTCCTTCACAAGGCTGCTATTAGGTTTGAGTGGATTTATATATGCATTTGTACTCTTTCTGCATTGCTTGGAACACTGAGTTGCAGAAAATGTTAGCTAATAATTTTCAGTGACTCAACTATACTGTCTGCTTGGCGTGAGGTAGAAATACTCTTTATCCTCACTCTTCAAGCTCTTATTCACTAGATCAGGGCTGCATCGAAAAGGAAGCTGAGAGGCTGTGGAGATAATGGTCAGTAAAGCATGAGTACTTGACTTTGAGCCTCAGAACCCATGTAAAAAATCCAGACATGATGTGCTCATACCTCAAGTGCTGGGGGAGATTCCTGAGGGGGACTGGCTGGCTACAAGCTAGTCTAGGCCAATTGGTGAGTTCCAGGTCAATGAGAGAACCTGTCATCATTGAAGATGATACCTGAGGTCATCTGGACTCCACTCATGTGCACATCTGGTTCATTTGCACACCAGTCCTACCCATGTGCATATATGCACGCCTCTACTCACTTGAACATGCACACACACACATTTTTTAGAGGAGAAAACTTAGCAACCTTTTACATACCACTCAGTTTTTTGATTCAATCACCCTGTGACCCAGTCCCTCCCACTCACACACAGCTCTAATTTATAATCTGTTAATTGGTACAAGACAAAATGCAACTCCCTTGACAGCATTGTTTTTGGTTGTCTTCCTCCTGTCTGATGCTCAATGGATCCCTGTTCTCTTTTCATTAAACATCATAATCAAGCTGTGGTGAAGGCATCTTTTTTCCCTTTATTTACCTGTGAGGGTCTAAAGTTCAGAGGTAAGAGTTGCATCTGTGTTAGAATAGAGAATGAACCGTGGACTCACACATTCAGACACCTCTGCAGCAATGTGGTTTTCAATGAAGGCCTATTTTTCTCTCTTTCTTGAATCAACTTTGCAGCTTTTCTTTTTAAAATATTTATTTGAGAGAGAGAGAGAGAGAGAGAGAGAGAGAGAGAGAGAGAGAGAGAGTGAGAGAGAATGCCAGGGCTCATGCTACTGCAAACAAACTGCAGAGGCATGTGCAATTTTGTGCATCTGACTTTACGTGGTGCTTCAAAATTGAACCTGGGTTGGCAGGCAGTGCAAAAAAGCCCCTTTAACAGCTGAGCAGTCTTCCCAGCCCAAATTTATAGCTTTCTCATACAATTATATTGAACATCTTTTAGAGGAGTAATAGATCCATTAAATCTGTCAATCAATTTATCTATGTTTCATCTATATGATTGCTTCAGTTTTTAAAGGAAAGTGAAGAGAAAATGCACTATACTTATGTAAGACATAAACTATGAAGAAGGAGGAAGACAACTTATTAAGAAATTCAAATTCTGTTTCTGTGTTTTGACTGTTTGGAGCTTGATTTGTATCTTCTGTGCATCCAAACACCTGGGTTCTTAGCATCTCCTTGACAGCAATATGTATATTCCGTTTTATTCATTCCCTGACATAAGGTACATGCTGTCAACAAGGCACAACTTAGTAAAAAGGTTAATAGTCAGAGAGAGATAGTTATCCATGCTCAGACATTTTGTGTAGAAATATTTCTTATCACAGATCTCTCATTGGACTATCCTCTCTTATTCTCTTCCTGAGGAAATCTCTAATAGGTCAACGTTTCCTTCCTGTATCTTATCCCTAGAAGAATCAAGTTTTTCCTTGACAATAGATTGGTTAGTCTGTTACTAGTGACTAGGAGAGTGAAGCTATTTCATGAAAATCTACGTTACAATGAAGTTTTAGCAAATTAGAGCAAATCACACATCATTGTTCATGTTCTTCTGTTCTGGGCTCTGCATTGCTGAGACTGAAAGCTGGCAAAATGGACTTTATCAGAACCCTTTCTTCATAAAGATTATGTTCTAGGTTAGATTTTCACAACAAAAGGCATCAATGCGAAATTTCAAAAGTTGAGAACGAAGTAGACAATATCCTATGGCTCCTCCAGTAGTGAGGGCTCAGAAATGCCTATGAGCGTTTCTCCAGTGAGTTCCTTAGCTTATTGCTGCAGGTGTGTGTTATCCTGGCTTGAAGTCTGAGAACTGGAAGCAGCCGCCCAAACTCCCCTCTTTCATCCTTTGCACTGCTCTCTGTCCTGTATTAAATCTCTGATCACTTCAGAGGCTCGTGTTACTTTCGTCTGCTGAACAAAGTCTCAGGGCTACTCTCACATTAACCAAGAAGAGGTCGCTATGAGCTTTGTCAAGACACCTCAACTTTCTGGCTCCAAGTGAAAAGGCAAGGTTGCAGGATCCATTCTCAGGAATTTTAATTCTACTCATCATGGGCTTTAGAAAGATGTTTCCTTGGATGTTTCCTTGGAAATGAGATGAGGCGCGGGCTTGAAGCAGGAGGTGAGCTGTTTGGAGATGTTTTTATGAGAATGTTGTGTGTCCTGCTCAGTCTCAGTATTAAAAAATGTTGATACTATATTTAAATATTTGAATTCACATTATTTATATGCTATTTTGAATTTTGGATACTTTGCAAAATTCAGAAGTTCTGACAACACCCCGTGCTTATACCTCCCTCTGAGCCACTGGTGGAACAAGGGACCATTTCTGCATCTTGTCCCACAGCCTCCCGAAGCTGTAAATGACTCCATGCCACAGTGCACACACACTCCCGTTGTAGTTCAGTCATTGCTTCGGCTTATGCTTTTCTCAAAGGAATTAAAAAGAATAATGGAAAAACGAAGTCAATGTATTTACAACATCAGAAATACATGCAAAATATTTGTACGGACTTACTTAGCAATTTCTCAGCTCCTTCACTCGTTTCTGTTGACTCTTATAAGTATCTAAGTTTGCGAGACTGTGTGTAGTGTCTAGCTCGAGCTTTTCATTTTATTTTGGGTACAAAGACTGATGAATAGCTTAAAATCACTAGGCACTTTCTCAGGAAGAAATGCAAGAGTACAAACATCTAATATTCCAATCACAGGTTTCTTTGAAGTCTCACATGAAGCCAAGCTTATTAAGATCCTTCTCCCTAGAGCTGCTCGTACGTCCTGCTAACAGACTCAGATTCAGGAGGTTGGACTGGTGCCTGGGAACCTGCATTTCTGACAAACTCTCAGGGGGTATTTTTCTGAGGGCCACTTTTGGAATAAGCGACAAGATTCCAGGGTTCTTACATTTTGTTTGGACATTAAAATCCTCTGGACACATCTTTAAAGAGAAAGGTCAATGGCCAGGCAGTAATATTTTAAATAGCTTCCATCTGAAGGGCTTGGGAACATCTGTTCTACTTCCGTGATCCTTTATGGAAATGAGCAGAGACAGGTGCAGAGGACTTCTGGAGGGGCCTGGGCATCAGGTGCATGCTGAAATGGAGAGGAGAGGTGCCAGCCAAGAAGGTAGGATATTGCCAATGACTGACAATTGGATTTTTCAAGACTAAGCAATTCTTTTTATCCGTAGTGGAAAGAATAGCAGTGATGTAACGCTCTACAAAAATCTCCCAAAGACCTGCTGTCATTGAAATCAGATTCCTTTTCAGAGGTTACTAGTCATGAGACCATTATATGGTTCATCTCTGCAAGAAGACCATGGGTTGGGAAAATAAAGGAAAATTCCTAGAAGGAAATTTTCTTGTCATTGTTTACAATTTCCAAGGCTGTATTTTTGTATTAAAATGCAGCGCTGGAGACCAAGCTACTATAAAGCCATATCAGTTGCCATGGTAGAATTTATGTCAAATGAAAAGTGAGTTTGAAATAGCGTCCATTGCCAGCTTTGGGACAGATACTTCCTTTCATTGGTCGTCCATGACAATGTAGAAAAAGAAATGACTGGAACACAGAAGACAGGCGTTCCTGACAGTGCTTGATCTGGGTCTTCAAAGACAGGATTGAAAGCTGAACTTCAATTGCTATCAGATCAGAGGAAGAAGTTCTCACAAAAGGTATCACAGCCAGGGTCATCGTAGGCCTCCCCCTTCACCTCCATGGCAACCTCTGGGTGCATGCCCCTAATTAGTGCCGCTGGAACAGAAGGGATTTCTGATGCCAAATGTGCGGAAAATTTCCAAAGAGGCATTTCCATTTTAAACAGATCTTAAAACACTACCTGAATAAGCTCCCCCTTTAGAAATTCTATTCCTGCAGGAAAAAGGGTAATTATATGCATTTAGATATGGTTGGCTTTTGAAAAAAAAATCCTTAGTTGACACTGCCTAATCACAAGGAATTATTTCATAATTATGAAATAATAATAGCCCTCAAACTTAAAAGTTCAAAGAAACCCTTCAGGAAAAATTAGTTCCTGATGCTTATATGTACTTACTAAATGATGTCTTAAAAATAAATTTGCGGTGATTTTTTCTGTTAATTTCACAATTAAACTTTTCTATCGTGTCTCATCTAGCTGTTAGTCTCATCTTTTGTTCTTTGACTTTGGAACATCTGGTAAAATTATGTAAAAATGGACATGCCATTCAAAATCCATGTCAAACAACTTCTGGGAAAGTGTTCTTCTCTGGCTGACTCATTTCAGAGAGGAGGATGCAGGAGATGACAGTCCACTGAACAATGACAAATTGGAAGACCGGGCGACAAGTCGTGAAGCCTTGAGGATCCATTGGCTTTCAACAGCTCGTCCCTGTGAGGTCATTGGCTCCAGTCCTCAGCGTTTTCTTCACATAATAGACTTGCACCTGCCACTCAGTTGGGAAGGACAAAGAAAATGTTTTCCTGCTTCTACCTACCCTGTTTACTTGTGATTTTCTCTTTTCTCTTGCCCCAGAGAACAGATGTTCTGTATCATTTCAGGTCGGTTGTACATTGCTTTGGCTTGCAGGGAGGGTTTTAAACATTCCTGCGGATGATTTAGCATAAATTGTTCTTGTAATTAGCGTGGTTAATGAACTCCCCACCTATCTTTTAGTAGGCAATTATGAAGCTGGTGTATATTATTAGCAGGTTCTGTATAACGATGAGAGGAGGACGAGTGATTATGGATTCTGTCCTCATGTCTCGAGATCAAATCCCAAACGGCTTAATCATCATCAATGTCAACCTTTGCCATATCTTCATTCTACATGCCGTATATTAGAATGCTGCTTTTACATTCCATCTTGACTTTGATATCTGCTCCTTCTGAATAGAGGTGGCCTGATTAGACAAGGTGGCTGGCAGTTGAAAGAAGTGTTTTTAAAATATGCATGCACTATTCTTCTTTCCCTACTAGAACTTTTCACTGTGTGAGCTCACCAAAGACTTTGTGTTTTATTTTCTTAGAAATCATTATGAATGCATTAAGAACAAGTCTATGGAACAAATGGCAATTATCAGTGACTTTTTTGTTTGAAGTACAATTTGGAGAGAAGTAGGGGTTAAGAGATGGGGGAGGGGGAGAAGATCCCTTCGTGTAGAGTGTGAGGCGAATGAGCAGCTCAATGGATAAATGCACTGGGTATACATTTTTTTATATCCCACAAAGTCCTATTATAAGATTTGAATTTTCAATCTATCATTATTACTGCCCCTTTTTGGAATTCCTTTTCTCTGTTCATTTCATGTCAATTATTGCTTTAGTAACACAGGGCAGCCATAGATATCAGAAATAATTCTGAATCAACCAACAATCGAATTTTAAACATTCATTAATAATATATGGACAACTCACTGAAATAATGGGCTAGACATTTTTTAAAAGGGAGTTTCAATGTATATAAACAGACATAAAATAGTTGCTTAGATTTAAATTAGATGCAATTCCACATAAAATTCACCAAAGAATAAATACCTTTTATAGACTCAAGCACTTGCTCTGTATAGTATAAGTGGTAGGGAATTAGTATCTAGTCTCTGCTTTCTAGTATATTTTCTGTGATTTTAATTAGGAAAACTGGATGATCATATATGAAAAACTTAAGAGCCAAATTTGAGGGTATATTTAGCATATAATAGCAATAAAAGCATAGCGTGAAAGCAGTGGGTAATTGCTTGCTGAATCATGTTCTCTATGCTTAGTATTATGGGTTCCAGAGAGGACGTCCTGGCTCTGTGCTGGAGCACAAACCAACCAGCAACTAGTCTTATAGATTAATCTTGTATTAACTCTGTGTTATGAAATGCTGAAGAACAGAAAATGAATGTATGCATACCAAGTCAATATTTTGAATATTAGACACTATTATTGATTTTCTATTTCCTTCTCTCCAAATTAATAATTGCAACAGGATGACGGGGTTGGGAAAGCCGAGAATATTAAAGCTAGACATTTTGATGTGGTTCTTCATTGCAAACAATAGCAACTGATCCTGGCTAAGTAGGAAAGGAATTTTTCTAAGACGTTTATTTCACAGACTGCATTGAAAATGAGATCCCCAACTGTTTATTTAAGGATCGTATTGTATGTTCTCTGATGTTCCTCAAAATGAGATATTATAGTAAATCTCATTACTTTGTGGATTCTACTAATGGATTTTGCATATTGACTGAATGAGTACATATATTTTTCTACCCTTACCAGTTATGTAATGGAAAGAAGTTAGAGAATTGCCACGATCCTTCTCGATGGTGACACCAAAGTAAACATTTGGAATAGTTTTTACAATGGAAGTAAAATGAAGAATTTCAGGACGTCCCGACCTACTTCAAACCATACTTATGGAGAATGGAAGTCTCCACAGGGAATTCCTCAGAACATTTCTCATGGTGTGATTCTGAGACTGTATTAAATTTATCTCCATGAAAATCCGTCATCACACATTTTGTTCCCGACTTTGTATTTTTTACTTGGCATAGGTTATGGGAAGAAGACAGGATGGCACTCTATCACCATTTGTGTCTTTTCTTTGGAATGACACGCTTATTTCATTTACAGCCAGTTTATATTATCTACTAGAGGGAGCTTTTTATGAAGGGAATGCCTCAGATGAGGTTCTGCCAGAGCAGATGTGCCTTAAATGACAGCTTCGGAATGGCCTTTTCTGTGTCAGGCAACTTGGCACAAAGCTGGCTGTCAAGTACACAGTCACATACATCAGCTTTCTGAGGACACGAGTGGCCTTCTGTCCATTAAGCTTGTTTTCTCATGGTGTCTCCTGAGAGTGGCTAGATGATTGGTCTTTTTGTAGAGACACACACCTAGTGAAATGTCACCCATCATTGTCTATCCCAGGCCCGAGTGCTTCTCCGTTGACTTTGTCCCTGATCAAAAGATGAAGAGACAGCGAGTTCCCACCTTGTAGAGACCTGAAAAGCTCTGGGAACTGGCAGGGTCCCAATTTTGATTTTCATTCTAATTACATAGTGAAAACAATTCACAGACTTTAGTGTCTAATTTGAGATCTTTTAATCTTAGTTTCATCCATTATTTTGTCAAGACCATATTGAAAGAGAAATTTGAAGTAAGTTCTCCCTGTCAGGAAAACCCTTTCAAAACCTCAAAGAAAAATCTGTCTTAATCACATATTCACTTTTCTCTAAATACCTGAACAAAGGAACCCACAACACATGCAACCTGAACAATAATTCTCCTTTTGGATAGCATGCACAACAATTATTTGTATAACGAGAAACTTTAAAAATAAATGTTTTGGATTCTTTAAGGTTCCTTTCAGATTTTTATTTCCTCTGCTTTCAAATTATATTTTTAAAGAAACGTTAGGTGATACAAACTGGATTTCACTATTATTTATTCATTTTAATTTTTAACTTTTTATTAATTATAGAACCCTTTCTCTCAAACTTTACTATTGAAAACTTACAACCCTGGTTCACAAATAGAGTGAAATACAAACACTCTCACCGAGAGTAAACTGGGGAGTAATGGCCATCTATCTACATCTTGGAAATGTCCTAACCTTTCCTCTTGTCCTTTAGGTATGGAGTAGCTTACCTGTGTGTTTGCATCTCTTCTCCTAAACCATACACATATATCCTGTGTGTCAATAAAGTCCAAGACAATGTACACAGTCTGTCTGTGCAGCAAATGCTCAGTATTTAGCAGGTGACTTCAGCTATGAGCAGAGAGTCAAGCCACATGCCATGCTAGCCTATGGCGTTCGACAGAGTCAAATGGGAGCTCCCAGAGCAATGCCATTCCTGGGACCGCACTCGATCACACAAAGCCACTTTATTCATGGATAAAATGCATGTCAGGATTGCAGCATGTTTCTTCTGCTGTTTCAGTCGGTTTTTACTTGCACCATCGTAAGTTATATTTTAAACTTAGAAAGGCACAGATTCTGGGAGTTTGACATCTGCATTTTGGTAATTTTGTCCCTTCTCCCACCCTGTCAAACCTATTTAAGTGTCTGTGATTTTGCTTTTCAAAACAGCAGCTTGTGATTTGATGTGGGCCCTGAGGTGTGAGAGATGGGATGTATTATTGGATAAGCGTGTTTTCCTACATAGAAACAGGTCATGTATTGGTAGGAACCCCTCCTTGCTGTGGAATACAAGCAGAGTTGGAGGGCAGAGGACAAAATCAAAACAGACTCCTTGGTTGTTTTTCTTTTCCTTTTGCCTCTTTAGGGAATTTCTTTGATCACTTTGATCATCCTACTTTGTGGAGTTGTTTGGGAAAATCCCTACTGTTAGACAGGCCCACCGACTAACTTCGACCTAATAGGGCCATGTTTATGTCACTAGAGGGGCTGCTGACTGGCTTCATTCCCCAGGAAGTAACTCTTGGCTACTTCTGGCAGGGACAGTATAAGCTCACAGGCTTTATCAAATCTGTGAAAGCAAGTGTGATTTACAGCTAGAATTGGGGCAAAGAAACCTCCAGCAGTTGGATTCTAAAACCAGAATCTTCCTCCTCAACAAGGGAGAGGGAATTTGAGTCAGAAGCCAACAAATGAGACCGATTTCAGCTTATCTTGAAAATTTCCAGACTTATTCATGAATTTGACAGAAGTGCTATCAGAGAGAAACACTTTGAAATGATAAAATGTAAACTCAATGTGAGACCCAGAGATGTGGGTATCTCTCAGATAGCTGGGCTGGCTGCAGAGAGCCCCGGTGACAAGACAACCTGATACTCGATTACCCCCCCCCCTGCTTTTATGTTCTTCAAATTGCCTCTGGAAGTGTGGATGAGGTGGGAATTATTCAGTCAAAATGTCCCTTGAATTTTAAAAATTACAGCAGGAATGAGGAAAGATGGACTAGAAAGCTATGAGAGGTGCGATTTCTTCTTCACATATGAAAATGTCAGGAGAGCAAAATTGACATAAGTTCTATTTTGATTATTTTTCAGAGTAGTAATGATAGGGAAATAGGGGGCTTCTTTTTTTTTTGGTAACTGGTGATAAGGTGGTGTCACCTGCTATAATAGCAAAATTAAGTAGGGATGGGTGAAAGACAAGCAGAATTTTCCATGATTATCCTATTCGATAGCTTGACAGTATTATGGAGAATTTGTTTAAATCGCCTTAGGATAGAGTTTTTAAGTCTTTATAGAAAATGATAGATTTATCTTAATTTTTAAGCAGCATGAAACTTCATTATTTTTTTTACTCTCCAGAAAGTCTATTGTTCCAAAAAATAGCTACCAAAAGGAAATTGCATGAAGTAACAAATCATTTACTTATGAAAAAAGACTAGGGCTTCTGTCCATCCTGTAACAAGATGACCAATTTTACTACACTAAATTAAAATAATTTCAGCTTAAAGCAAAGAAATTTCTGTCTGCTAACTTGTGCATTTTATCAAAGTACGTATTGCATATATGTTCATGCCTGTGTTTTTAAAAATATCAAATATAGCTAGAGGAGACTCTTCATCATCCTCAAGCATGTCATCGTGACTTAAAGCCCATGTTGCAGGTCACTGGATAATCTAAATTCTTGAATATGGGACTATGTCGTCTATTTCAAAGTATTCCCAAACAAAGCACTTCAAAATTTCATGAATAATTATTGGCCTAAAACACTCTGAATATGAGTGTTTTTTTGTGGAGGATAATGTTATCATGAAGGAGACAGGACAAATGCACTCTTCAATCAGGAATGTACAGGCAATTCAGACAGAGATCTGAATGAAGAAGTTGGTTTTACAGAGAGCACAAAGGAGTGTTCTTAACTGGAAAGTCTTAAATCAGTGTTCAGTTGTGAAATGTTAAACGAAACACACGGAAAAGGGAAGGCAAGCTCTCTGCTTAGTTGCATCCCTGCAGCTATGACCAGTACAGTAGATTGTGTGTGTGTGTGTGTGTGTGTGTGTGTGTGTGTGTGTGTGTGTGTGCGCGTGCACACACTTGTGTATATGCTTTGTTGCAGCGGGGTAGGGTTAGGAGAGGCACCAGACTTTGCTTCCACATCTGGCCTGGCAGCCAACACATCTCTAGAAATGACTTTCATCCCCTGGCACAGCTCTGAGGGTGAGATGGCAAAGACTTTTTCTTGCTGACATTTTAATTTTCACTTCTCCCAAGGAACCCTGCCATATTTTTAAGTAGGTGCTACACATAGTACTTAATTTATGCCTTTAAGTAAGCAGATCTGACAAAACAATAAAAGCTACATAAAGTTTATGTGGGCAAATTACCACATTTTGAACTTTGGAATTTGCATGCACGGTAAGTTGGGAGTTTGCTAATTAACTCTATGCACACAACCAGAAATAGTCTTAAAAATATTGCTTCTTGTCACCAGAGAATGTGCTTACAATATGCCAACAGCAAACTCACCTTTATGTGATATATCCAGGTCAAAAAATGCTGTATATCATAATATTTTTAGCATCTTTGTCTCACCTGTTTAAAAAAATTATTTGGCTCAATTATTTGAGAACTTTTTCTATTGGTGGTTGTCAGCTATGTAGGATAACAACACATATTACTTGCTTTAACCCACACAATCCCCCTGAGGAATAGTGATAAACAGAATACTGCTGGTCAATGAAACACCAGATGCTCAGCCTGTTGAATATATGTGGAGTCATAGAAGCTTGGATAGGAAGTGCAATCTGTAGTAATAACCTACTAAAGCAGATTGGACACAGGGAGCTGGTCATGGCTCATGGCAGATTTGTTCCTTATACACAATTCAAAGGTGAGTAGCTTGGCACTCTGGGGACTGCTGTTCAGGCAGGCAGCTGGAGACCCAGACTCCTTCACTCTTTTTTTATTTTATTTTATTTATTCATTTTCAAGCAGAGAGATACAGAGGTACAGAAAGAGAAAGACAGAGAGAGAGAGAGAGAGAGAGAGAGAGAGAGAGAGAGAGGGCACCAGGGCCACCACCTTGTGTGTCTGGCTTATGTGGGTCCCGGGGCCTTAGGCACTGGAGGCAAGTGCCTTAACTGCTGAGCCATCTCTCCAGCCCAAGACTCCTTCACTCTTGTGGCTGCACCATCGTTGGGGTGGGGTGGAGGTTGTGCATGTGCATTTAGAAGAAGCTGGTCACTACCAAGTTCAGATGCCATCCTGTGGGAAGAGAAAAATCGAGGGAGGTAAAAGACAGGCAACTTTCCCTTGAATGTGATAGTCCTGAAGTTGGCCACCACTTTGGCGCTCACATTCTATTGGTCCAAAGTCTGTTTTATGGGTGGCAAAATCCCATGCTTAGTAGTAGTAGTGTGGGCTGCAGGAAATTCTACTTCTCACTCTGACTGGTTAGAAATGGGTAAAACAGGGCTGGAGAGATGGCTCAGCGGTTAAGGCACTTGCCTCCAGTGCCTAAAGCCCCTGGTTCAATTCCCCAGTATCCACATAGGCCAGACCCACAAGGTGGTGGCCCTGGTGCTCTCTCTCTCTCTCTCTCTCTCTCTCTCTCTCTCTCTCTCTCTCTCTCTCTCCCTCTCTCTCTTCTGTATCTCTCTGCTTGAAAATGAATGAATAAAATTAAAAAAAAAATAAAAATAAAAATAAATGGGTAAAATATGCTGGATGTTAGGTGAAAATCTCTGTGTTTTTGCATGCCTTCATTGCCATGGATTTAAGAAGGAATGATAACATTTGCATAAGTTTAATCATTAAAGAAACTTGAAACTGCTTCTCTTAATTTATAAGTTGTATGAATTAATGAGACATTAATGAGCTTAGTGAGGTTTCATAGGTCCTTAGTGAGGTTTCCTAGGCATTCGTCTATTTTGAGAAGTCTAGAAGAGAGCTACCATAAAATTTTTCTTTGGAACTGATGAGTGTGAATTGTCTTAATGGCTGTATAAAGAGGCTTCTTTGTGTAGTTCAGTGAGTGCTGTGTATTGTACATCTGTTGGGAATCTACCATCACCATTAGCACAAGGGAACATACAAACTAGAACAATCACTTAAGACTCAAAGGTTAATGTTGGCAAGATTCCTGGGCACAGATATTCGGAGACATTAGAAAATATAGGTATGACTTTTCACTGTGATCATTGGATGTGACATTCCTAAGTCTTTCATTTTATGAGAATGAGAACTTGATAATGGAGATTTCCCAATTCTCTCATTCATTGGATATTTGGGCATGACCCACGATGTGCCAGGAACCTTGTAGGGGTCCATGGTAGTGCTGGAGAACACAGCTTCTGTCTTCATGGCACAGGCAACGACAGTGATTTCTAGCTGCTGAGAAGGAGTCTACCCGTATTTCTTGTTCTGCAGTTTTAGCAGACACAATGATTATAAACACAACTTCTGAGTTTCTTGGCATGAAATTGGGGCCTCATAACCAATGCTTGCTCCAAAATTTGCTGATTCGACTTGAGAAAGCCGCAGAGTCCTGAGCTTCAGGAGACATTCTAGGTCCACCTGTGATGCAGACCGACCTGTGAGTATGAGGTAGTTCACGACATCCAACTCCCCTATGGTTTTCATGAGCAGTCAGCTTGGAGAATCACGTTTTTGTTTTTTTTTTTTTTTCATGCAGCCTGATTCTGCTTCAACAATGCTTGAAACTTTTATCTTGCTATGAGTGCTCAATGGTCTGTCTATGAGGGTTAACGGACGAGAACTTGGCAGCTGTTGGTGACTGTTACTGCTCTCTGCTCAGTGTTCTCCACTCTCACACCATTTTCAGCTTTAGCTTTCAGGTAAATTCCACTATGTAGAGCACCTTTTCTTCCTCTGAAATGGAGAAGCCCTTGTTTGCCTAACATCAACTTATGCCTTTGTTTTAAAAAAATATCTAAAGGCATTTTAAACTTCCTGTGTGTATGAAACACACAGTATGCTATGGATGCATTCATTTTTTGATTTAATGGTGTGTGTGTGTACATGTGTAACACAACATGAATATGGGAGTCAGAAGACAACTTCAGATGTCAGGCTTACCTTCACCTTGATTGAGGTAGGGTCTCACCACTCTGCCAGGCTCATTGGCCCCAAGCTTCTGGGGGATTTTCTGGTCTCTGTCTCCCTTCTTGCCAGGAGTATGCAGAATACAGACTCCCATCACATCATCTGGCTTCTACATGGATTATGGGATATTCATGCATATACAGTAGTAAGCATTTTATTCACTGAGCCATTGTCCCAACCGTATGAGTAGATTTACATATATTCTTTATAAAACATGACTCAGGGCTTGTGGAAATTTCTCAGCAGTTAAATGTGCTTGCTTGCAAAGCCCACCAGCCCAATACCCACATAAAGCAAGATGCACAAAGTGGTGCATGCATCTAGAGTTCTTTTGCAGTGGCTAGAGGCATTGGTGAGCCCTTTCTCATTCTCTCTCTTTGCTTGCAAATAAAAATGTTTAAGAAAAATAAAAATGTGTCTCAAATTAATCTAACCACTATGTGCTCACATATGTGTATAAGAAAAGACATCATTCATTCACCAATCATTAAGAGCCTTCTTCCTGACAGTGAGCTGATGGCTTTAAGGATATCTGCTTGTTTCTCTGTGCACGGAGAGTGTGAACTTTTCATTTCACTTTAATTCATGTTTTTCCCTTTTATTGTCACATTACCTGTCAGATATGAACTTTGCATCCAAAGGTTCTTTTTCCTTATATAGCAATGCGAATGTTTTGTTGGCTGTCTTCCTCCCTTATATTCTTTCCCTTTTCCCGAAAGTGTGTGAAAAAGGCATTTTGGCTTTGCTTTGTTTTATAATAGAGATGGTATTAACCTGAGAGAATGAAAGAATCTTTTCCCTGAATATATAGAATCCATTTGTTTGGCTTTAAAGGACCCAGATTTGAACATCAGTCTACAGAGAAAACTGTTCCCTGGGACCGGTGACATTTGATCTGCGTATCAGCGATGGGACTTGGTTGAGTTTGTTCTTTCAAAGCTGGAAGCTCAGAAAATCAATTAAGGCCAGAGTTAGAGCAGAAATAAAGGTGGTGACATAGCCATTTGAGGTGAGAAAGGTGAGCGTCCTCGGAGGGTTTCCAGAAGATGCATAATGAAGACAGTTTTGGAGCCCTGCCTCCGTGACAGTCCCCGCTGCCTACCTCAGATCTCCCAGAGCAGCCCAAGGATTAAATGCAGTATGACCTGATTAAACCCTTACCATGCTCCCAATGACCCTGCTCCAGAGTGCATATAAACACCTCTTTTTTAATGCTGCCCTCATTTTGTGGGTCTGACTGAAGCCTGCCAATATCAGGACTAAGTTCCATGATGCTGGTCCGAGAGGATGCTGAGCAGAAGCACGAACAGCTTTTCCTTTGCAGAGCTTGACACAGAATGACAAAAAGCATTTCTTACACTGCCACATCCTAGAGAGGGAGGCCAGGGATTGTGAAATCCCCACAAAAGTTACCTGCTACCTCCTGTTAGAACCCAGTAAAAAATGCTCTTCCTCCTTGCTTCCCAGGCTCCTTGACAGCTTTAGATGAGCTCCCTCCGTCCCCAGCAACCTGCATCCCCCGTGCTAAGCACAGGGGAATCTCATGGTTTAGTTCTTCCAGACAACCAGCACTGTCTGTCTTTGGGGGTTGCTGTTGGTAGTCTTGTCATTCATACACAACTGGCATGAAGTCTCCTTTGATTATCTTTCTGTTCCTTACCAGGAACTGTGCTGTTATCTCACTAGCCTACTAGAAACCCATAGAGGTTCCTGTCTTGTTAAACGTAATTCTGTTGCAATTACTGTCAAATAGTGAATTAAAAGTGGTTAGCTCATTAACAGCTCCCCCAACAATCGATTAAAAAGTTTCATTTTAATATGAAGATGGCTGGCGTTTACATACGAATTCCTTTCTTTGGAGGATAATTATAGTCGCTTGGATTTCTCAACTTTGATTTGGTCCTTGAGAGTCTGGGATATGGAATGTGCACAGAGTGGGAAGAGATGGCTCTGATGTGAAGCCACCTCCGAGGCAGAGGCCAGGTCAAGAAGAACACAAGGAAGGCCTTGGGTCAAGCATCCAAGGCAGGCCTTATCTCCAGCACAGAGGAGAACACTGGGGTGGGAGAGCATGTGGCTTCCAGTAGGCAGCTTCTTGCGGTGCTGAGCATAGCTCTATTTTGGGGATTATGGGGACAGTGACACTGGACAGTATAAAGCAGTGGACAGTCACACAGGTTAAGCATGTTCAGAAGAGACTGACTTTGGGGGATGAGGGGAGGGGAGGGGGGTTAGATGCCAGATATCACACGACTCATCTTGGATAAAGAAGCAGTAGCCAGAGAAAAACTCCATAGATAAGAACAAAGAAACAAAAACATTTTCATCCACCCCATGCTTATCATAACATTGAGAATGAGCCCTATAAAAATATAAAGTCATGCTGGGGAGATGGCTCATTGGTTAAAGGTTCTTGCTTGTAAAGCCGAAAGGCCCAGGTTTAAGTCCCTAGCAGCCATGTAAAAAGTGGCACAGGCACCTGGAGTTTGTAGTGCAAGAGTTCCTGGTGTGACCATTGTTTTCTCTCTCTCTCTCTCTCTCTCTCTCTCTCTCTCTCTCTCTCTCTCTCTCTCTCTCTCTTTCTCTCTTTGCAAATAAATAAATAAAACGTAAAAAATAAATAAAAATATAAAGTGTACAGGGCTTGAGGAGATGGTTCAGAGAGTAATAGAACTTGCACAAACAGGAGGATCTGAGTTCAGACCCCCAGCACCCCTGGAAAAAGCAGGGTGTGACCATGCATCCCTGTAAACCCAATGTTGAGAGGGATGAAGACAGGGTTGCCTGGGCTTGCTGGTCAACCAATCTAATAAAAAAAGCAGGGAGCTACAATTTCTGGGAGAGACTCTGTTTCAGAGAAATAAGGTAGATGAGGGAGGGAGGACACCTGGCATCTTCCTCTGGCTTCTGCATTCATGTACATTAGTGAGTGGGTCTGCAGAGATAAAGTGAATCACACCACTACATTGTTTAAACTTCTCAGTGACTTCTGTACATACATGTGGTATGTATGGTGGGTATAAATGGACATGCCCTACCTACATCTATGCAGAGGACAAAAAAGACAGTCTCTCAGTGAACCTGCAGTCGGCTGTTTTTCAGAATATCTGTCCTGGAGCCCCAGAAATCCTTCTTGTTTCTTCCTGGGGTTACAGATGTTTTTTCCATGCCCAGCTTTTAGAATGGGTGCTGGGGATTGACCTCAGCTCACTATGCCTGAGCAGCAAGTGCTCTTACCTGCTGAGCCATCTCCCCAGCCCTTCAGTGCTTTTTTCATCTGAGAAATGCAGAACACAGCCAAGGATCTTGTCAAAATACAGGTTTTATTTGGTGTTTTGTGGTGAGATCTGACTTTTTGCATTTCTAGTAAGCTTCTAGGTACTATCTGGACAATATTTTGAGTAGGATACATTTGGGATCCAATCAACTTGATCCAATCTGATTTTCACCTTGTATGTCCACATTCCAGCCAGTCTTCTTTATCTCTTATCTCATGGACCACGTGATTTCTGTGCAGTATGTATGGAGAACTTCTTGTCTCCCTTGTCTCTGATCTCAGCTTAAATATCACATGTAAGTCTGCTTCTTCAGATCACTATATCCAAAGCAGACTCTCATTCTTCTCTCCTTTCTTCTTTTTTTTCCCTCTCTCCCTCCTTGCCTCCCTTCTTCCCTCCCTCCCTTCCTTCCTTCTTTCTTTCCTTCTTTCCTTCCTTCCTTCCTTCCTTCCTTCCTTCCTTCTTTTATTCTTTTTCTTTCCTATCACACATGTATGTATAGGTGTAATATTCATTTGTATGTCTGTTCATAAGTGTGTGAATGCACATGCAGCCATGTGCACGTGCTTGTAGAAATCAGAGGTTGATGTCTGGTGTCTTTCTCAGTCACTCTCCACACTATTTTTTTTTTTTTTTGAGATAAGGTCTCCCAGGGAACCTAGAGCTTTCTGATGAGGCTAGATGAGCCAGCTGGCAAGCCCTGGGGATCTTCCTATCTCCAGCTCCCAAATATTGAAATTACAGGTGCATGACTATGCCCATCATTTTACTAGGACATTGGGAATCTAAACTGAGGTCCTCAGGTTATAGCCCAGTCTAGACTTAAACTTATGACATTCCTACCTTAGCCTCCAAATTCACTTGGATTATAGGCCTGTGCCAACACACTGGCTATCAGTCCTAATTGTATTCTATTAAAGTAAATTCTACTTCAAACATTTTTTGAGATAGGGTCTCACTCTAGCCCAGGCTGACCTGGAACTCACTCTGTAGTCCCAGGCTGGCCTTAAACTCACAGAGATCCTACTATCTTTGCCTCCCAAATGCTGGCATATGTATCACCATGCTCAGCTTCCAACTTTCATCATACAGCCTTTACTCAGTCACTATTCATTTATGTATTCATTTTTGCATAAATGTCCAGTTAGAAATAAACTTCAAGAAAGACAGCAACCATTATTGATATACTTTCCATTCGATCAGTATTAAATTCTTTCTATGTACTGGACATTGTACCAAATGGCATTTCACTCATTAATTCAATACATCGACTCTACAAAGCAGGAATTTTAATCCCTAGTTTACATAAAAGACAATAGACTTCCTTTAAACACAGCAGAGACTGTGATGTTTACTCTTTGTTGTCAACTTGACTGAATGCAGAATCAGACACTAGGTTGTCTGATGGAGTTTCCAGAGGGTTTCAGTGAGGAAGGAACGGCCAGCCCTACATGTGAGTGGCACCATGAAATGAGCCACAAATATAGAAAACAAAAGAGCAAAAGGAGTAATCCTGGGTGTATTGGCATTCATCTCTCTACTGTGTGACCTGCCCAGACGTGAGCATAGCCCCCTGCTACCGAATCTCACCGCCATGATGGACTGCACCCTCTCAGATGGTAAACCAAAGAAATATGTCCTCTTGGGTATTTCACTACAGCCATGAGAAACATAACTAATGATTCCAAGCATTTGAGCTAAACAGGTGAGAACCTGACACACAGTGCTTCTTCTCTTTGCCTGTTTCTCTTCTGCTATGTGAAGTTCAACCTGGAACAGCCATCATCATCTCTTCAGGTCCCCAGGTGTTCACTGCCCAGATGAGGATGACACTTCCACTTCTTGATCCTTCCTACATCTGAATTAACTGGAAACTAAAGACAATAGGTAAGTACAGAGCCAGAACAAAAAGGAAATTCAATCACTACAGTTATTAGCACTACTAAAACTACCACCGGTGACTGTGTGCTATGTGTTCTGATCACGGGCCACATGCCTTAAAAACAAGACTAGTTAAAATGGCAATGGAAAAAATTTATAATTCCAGGCCAAGGTGTTCCCTTCCTGTGATGGACATGCACTCCACTGAGCCATGTCTACCAAAAGGTAATCAGGGGAAGGAATCCTCTGGCCTGGGCTTCTCTCTCCTCTGTTAATACACATTCTGGTAAGAGTTCACTTTGACAGTATTTGGCATCTGAGGGTCTGAGTATAGCCTTTCTGTTTGAGACAGGACATTTGTTGCCCTTGCTTTAAAATCAGGGAGGACATGCCAGAGCTCAGAATGAAGCACTCGGTTTCCATTGCCCTGGATGACCCTGATCAGGGGCATATGAGGTCACATATAATTCTGTGTATGAGCAAACATTTCATTTCTTAGTGGACAGAAGAAAGGAGAAGGAGGTAAGTCAGGGTTCTGAATCTGGAGCCTGTTCAAATGCTGGCTTAGCGGCTGACCCTCCTGGCAGACAGGAGGGCACAGGGCCTGCCATGTGCTTGTTATTTTTGATGGATTGTGGTCCAGCTGCGGGGCAGGAAGCTCAAACCCCCAGGGCCATGTTGTAGCTTTCAAAGATGTTGAGGCTTGAAACATTTTATTGAGCTAGAACCAGTGAGAGTTTCAGGTACTGTCTTCAGATCCCTTACCTTTCTTCTTTGCATTCCCCTAGATTTTCAAGAATCGCAACAAATTGCATTCATCTCCCACACCCTTCCATGTATACACTCATGCTGAATATGAAAATTGGTCTCTAATTGTTGCATATAAGCTTGACTAGCTTTGAATTAACAGCTAAAGCTGTATTCATTAATCTGAACAGGGAAGAGCAGGCAGTCTGTCACAACATGGCTCAGCTCAGTAGTCATGCAGAACAGGTGAGAGGAAAGGGAGGCTCTTGGAAAGTGTAGCAGCCGATCCCCATCAGCCCTGTCCCCCGGTGATGAAGAGAGGAAGTCGGCCGGCCACAGTATCACTGCAAGATGGATGGCACACCTCAACGGCCACCTTCCCAGGGACATCCCAGAGATGATGGATGGCGATCCACAGCAATTAAACTTCAGAGCTTTTAAATGTCATCCTAGGATAGAATGGCATCTCATAAACGTGTTGTTTAACAGTTCCCCAACAAGAGGATAGGGTGGGATTGGGAAGCTGTGGAGTAATTCTTTATAGAAATCACAACAAATGTTATTCCTTTTCGACTGGAATAGAAACTTGTGCGAACTAAGCTTTTTACTATTCTAATAGGTTCTCTTAAAGTTAGAAAAAAGCTGGGTCAGAACCTTTTCTGTACACCTCAGAATGGTCTGTAAGGATTGAGATTCAGCAGGCTGTAGGGAAAGGAAGGATCTTCAGGGATCAGCAGGAGCAAATGTAAGCTATTGTTTTTGCTTAGGACCATGGACTTTGCAGAAATCACTGCATACGTGGGAGAGGCAGGTGGAAGTGATGAAGCTCTCCCTCCAGGTGCATTACAACCAGCTGGGGAGATTCAAAGCACACCGTGCATCCACACACCTGAGTCAGTATGTCTGTGGCAAGGGTCGACATCCATTGAGTTGTGCAATTTTCCTCAATACTCCATATATTTTTCCTGCCACTAATTTGCATATTTTTTTCCAGGTAGGGTCTTGCTCTTGCTGAGGTAGATCTGGAATTTTCTATGTAGTTTCAGGGTGACCTCACTGCCATCCTCCTACCTCTGCCTCCAGAGTGCTGGGATTAAAGCTGGTCTTCACCAAACCCAGCTCTAATGCGCATTTATTCATTCACATAACCATACATTGAAGAACTCTTGAAAATTCTTTTTAAAATATTTTATTTATTTACAAGGAGAGAGAGAGAAAGAGAGAGAGAGAGAGAGTTTGCCAGGGCCTCTAGTCACTGCAAACAAACTCCAGGTGCATGTACAACTTGTGCATCTGGCTTTATGTGTGTATTGGGGAATCAAACCTGAGTTGTCAGGCATTATACGCAAGTGCCTTAACTGCTGAACTATCCCTCCACCCTGACAATTCTTATCAAATTCAAACAATGAAATTTTTTACTGGAAGAGGTGAAATGAGTGCCAGAAAGTTGGAATGTTATCCATATAAAGTCTCAGAAAGAAACCACGTCAGTAACAAGCATTTAATATTGATTAGAACTTCTGTGGTGTGGGGAGTTGGAAGGTTGTGTGCCCAGAACCAGTTTAACTTGGTCCATTATTTTAAGTGTTCATTTATCTCTCACCTCTGTGTTTGACCTAATATTCTTGTGCCTCTTAGGTAAATCATTTGAAACATAGGAACAGAAACCCAGCTTTCACAAACCCAAAAGTTAAGAATGTCTACAGATAGCATCTGAGGCATACAACAGAGATTTCCCCACCTCCCTGCTGTTTCCACCACTGTATTTGGAGAGTGTTTGGATTTTATGTATTTCTTTTTCTGTAGCTATCAAAACGTTATGAGACTGTTACTACATTGAAACATGGAATTTGGGTTAACCTAAATCAGCCAATATGTGTTCTAGGGTTATGACCACTTATATTTGGCTCCAGAATAAACCACCTCTTATCTCTGTGAGCTGAGAGCTAGGTTTTGCTGTTATCATGTGGAGATCTGCTTTTAGTAAAGGTGGATGGAGTACATTTCTTCACACATCAGAAGAATGCTGATAAAATTATCTCATTCTCCCTCCAACATGTTGGCATTATTTTCTATGTTTATTTCTCCATCCTGATTATTGAGGTAGTGGCTTAAACGTTTTGTGACATTAACTGATGAGTTAAAATAAGGCCTCGATAACAAAGCAGCCTTAATACTCACCCACCATGACTCAGGGAACTGAGCGGAAGAAGAGGCAGAAAGATTGTAAGAGACATGGTGGGGAGAATATCCAGAGACATAGCCCACCTCAGTAACAACATGCAAAGGGGGGCAGAATCGGGTTAACTCCTAGGCTGTTCACAAACCCCCACCCCATGGACTGATCCAGACTGCTCACGGAGGAGGATATCCAACTGACCAGGGACAGGGAAGAGGGAAATAGGAGAATTGGAGCCATCACACATTATTCCTTTATTAAGTGTACCTAATTATGGTTAATTTAAAAAAAGGAAAAAAAAAGTATCTCTGTGTTTCCTTTCTCACTTCCATCCATGCATTCCAACTTTTCATTCCAAGGAAAGGATGGAGAGCCAAGACAAATAGTATTCTAATTTAGGTCCCTAAACCTTCTCCCTTCAAAGAGCCTGAAAATAAACTACAGGAAAGTGAGAACACAGACCTCAGTAGGCACAGGAGAAAGGAGCCTGCGCTTTCCTTCCAGGAAGAGCAATGGATAGGCCAGGCTCATAAGAGGATTGTCTAAGGTCTAAGGGGTGGTTAAATGGAGACTTCTACAATAACAAAAAAGCCCAGTGAGAGGAGAGCTGCTGAGATTGTCTAAGAAGATGGGCCATGACAACTCAGTGGGTGTTCTCATGTACCTAACTAACAGCAAGAATCAGCAAGGCAAAGGGAGCTTTGGGGCAAGGCTATCTCAGCCAATGGCAGAGTCCAGGCCAGGTAAGTGTAGGACTAGACTGGCCATGTCTTCGCTCTGATACTATGTGAGCCCCAAGGAATAAATGAACTGGGATAGTTTGATGGAAAATGGGTCTCAAATGTAAAAACTCTTGAGATACTAAACCTGTATCTCCGTTTTGATAGACATACAAGATATGAAGTGAATCCTGAAATGTCCTTTGACAAGAGCACAGAATCACGAATGACTGGCACAGCAACCAGAAGTCTGTGGGGTAATAAAATGGATGCCCATTAAGAACATGTCTTTACTCTGCTCAGGAAATTCCACTGCTTTAAATGAAAATAAGTAGAGAAACATGTTGGTGAGACAGAATTCCACTTGCAAGAGAAGAACGCTCATCTACTTGTAGGCTAACCTGTAGAGCACTTTCCATTTTATTCAACACTCTATTATCTCATTTCAAAAGAGAAGACCCAGCCTGAAACACAGGTGATCTACTTTTCAAGCCAACTCCTCAGGCATAAGGAGTAAACAGTGTTAGACTTTGCTGATTTCTTACCAACTGACCAAGTACAAGTGAGGCCATACTAGTTAATCTGAACAGATCCATGCACGTGGCTGGGCTTAGAGAAGGAGTTCTTTGAAAAGTGGAAAGTAACAGATACTTTATGAATCAGGGCTCAGCGTTCAGGTGGGATAACATGGGCAACTCAGTGGTGTCTGTTTCCACCTCATGCTGGTCTGCAGAAAGATGAACTGGATGAATGATGCCACAGAAAGCCATAAGAAATAGCTCATCATGCATATTGAACTCCAGTCTACTATATGACAAAGGGCTTGGAACCACTGGAAATACTTCCACCCCAGGAATTTCCAGGACATCTGGTAAGTCAACGACATTTGCACAAACATTATTGCCAACAATGTGAGTTTTTGCAACAATATATTCATTTTCCAAATGTTCCAGCTGAGAAAGCCACACAGAATAGTCCCACCGTTAGCAGATGGCTAATGGGGAAGCCAATATTTCCTGTGGAAACCAAAGTTTCTTCTAACAGTAGACATTTTCAGCAGAGTGAACAAATAAGCATTTGTTTTGGAATTCCATTCTCTCATACCCAGAAAGAAAATGTGTTACAGACAATTAATTTAAAAATATAAGAATTTTCTTTTTCTTTGAGATTACAGAGCTAAAATTGTTAAATCTAGAAATGTCCCATGGTGGAGAGAGGATCAAATCTTCTTTTTTGTTTGGCCTGAGATAGATGGCAGGGGAAAACCTTGATTTTTTAATCTACATTATTTTTTTTATTAATATCATCATTGACTTTCAGGGAAAATATCTTAAATGAACATTGTCAGAAATGAGCTTGATCCTGTCTGTATCTGACATACAAATAACTCGTAGCACATGGAGATATGAATGTGACGTGAAGCAAATGAACAAGGTTTCATTGACACATTTATTTAAGAAGACATTTAAAGGGAGAATTGCCTCCTGTGGAAATAGGGTCCTGGTCTGTGGAGTTCCTCAAGTTTGGATGAGGTCATACTGTAGTTGTATGGGCTCTTAATTGAGTATGATTGATATCCCTATAGAAAGGAGAACATTAGACAATGATATGCACATAGGTAGAATGCTGTATGAAGGCAGAGATAAGGTTGGGGATCCCATAAGCCAGCAGTCCCTAAGCTGCTAAGGGAGAGGCATGGAGCAGACTCCTTTTAGAACTCCTTCCCAATAACCTAATCTTGTCTTTCACTTCCCCATATTTAAACCAAAAATTTCTAAGGATTAAATGATACATTTCCAAAGTGCCTAAAGGAAGTCTTAGCACACACTAAGTGCTCCACACACATTAATTTCACAATACCCTTGTTGCTGAAGTAGTGATGTTAGAATTTAAATAAATTTTAAAATACACATATGTATATACATCATTATGTGAGTTTTTACATGGAATATAGATGGAAGCAATCATTAATAAAAATAGAATTGACAAGTTAAAGACACAGCTTCTCATTGTAAAGGTCGATTCACACTCATATATCTCGAAGCCTAAGTCTCTGGTGCTTCTGTGTTGGGAAGCAGAGAAAGTGTATCTTGTAGGTCACTGGGATGGAGTCTCATCCATGGAATACCCTTATCCTGTATCCTGGCTGTTTTTGCCTTCTTGGTGGACAACACACTGAAGGTATGATTCAAATAAATGAAATTTGGACCACAAAATCAAAGAGAATTAGTATGAATAGACAATAGTAGCAAGCAGGTCTTCTATCCAAGGCACTTTAATGAACAGTTTGCATTGGGAGGATATTATTGCCACTTTCACCTAGTAAAGAACTAGTCCCACAAAGATTGACTGATGTGTAGTAGAACACACACACTTTTCAGAGGCAATGCTGATGTATAAGCCAGGAAGTCCAACTCCACATTTTACTGCCTTTAAAAGTTGGAGACAGACACCAAGAATCCCCAAATACCCAAAAATAGTCCAAAGCAGAAACCCAGAGACTCTTAAGAGCTCAATGGTAAAGCAGACTTAAAACTCACCCACCATGACTCAGGGAACTTTGCAGAAGAGGGGTTAAAAAGATTATAAGAGCCATGGTAGGGGAGAATTGCCCCCCTCAACAACACACACAATCTGGCTACTGTTTGTATAATTCATAACCTCCCAGCACATGGACTGTTCTAGCAATCCTACTGAGGGGGGCCCTCAATGGGTTGGGGGCAGGTAGGAAGAAAATGGGGTACCAACACAAGACTTGTTCATACAGTGTTTCTAATTATTAACAATGAAAACATTGTAAAAAAGAAAAAAAGTTACATTTTCTTCTAAAAGATTATACCTATACAATGAAAGACATTAATCATACATTGTGCAATTTATAGAACACTTGTAAAATTGATACGTGAATGAGCACCACCTTGTCAACAAAGAAAGGCCGGTAATGCTCCAGAAGCTTCCTCTGCACCATCTCTGGGGTCACATCCTTCAGACACAGCCTTCTTCCAACTGAGCAGCCCGGCTGAGATCGCTGGTGCTCACAGCTCTCACCAATGCCCTCTGCACTGCCCGTCTCCCCCTCCTTCCTTTGCCCATCTCCTCCTCCTCCTGCTCTCTCTCCTTTACCTTCTTCTTCTCCTTCTGCCTCTCTCTGCCCCTCCTTCTGTCTTTGACTCCCTCCTGCACTCACAGCCTTTGGTAATTAGACTCTGATCTCCATTACCAGCACTTTCCTGCTTGGACCTTGTTCCATAACTTCTGGTTGATTTTTACACCTTTCATATTTGGTCCAGCAAATTCTTTCCTCTCTGACTTCTGTCCTCTAATTCCACCTGCTCCCTAGAGGTATGCTTCTGATGGTTCTAATGGTTTCTTTCTGCCCTGAACTGTCCTAGCCCGTTATCTAGTCCATCTGTGCTACGACTCCCACACAGAACTGTGGAATGTATGCTGTCATTACTAAAGGACTTAAGTATTCCTTGCTGTTATTAATATTTTATTTACTATAAAGGCATCTAGTCCACACACAACTATTAGACTCCTGGTGAGGCAGGTGCAGGTTATATAAAAACTTCAGCTCTTTGTGGCTGTGGGTTCAGCCACTTCAGTCAATAAACTATTGCATCTGTATCGAATGTGGATACATATATCCCTAAATAATGCAGTCTGACAATAGTTTACACACTCGCTATTTGCATAGTGTTATTTATATATCATGAGTAATCTCCGGGTGATTTAAACTCTAAAGTTTATGTGCAAATACTATGCCATCTCATATAAAGGACTTGAAAGTCTGTAGATTGTGGTATCCACATGGGGTCCTGAACCAAGCCTGCACATACACTGAGGGATTATGCTTTATAGCAGAAGCTTAATTATACAGAGTCCCTATTCGCCTCATGACCCCTACACTCTGGAGTTGGGAGGCAAATAATAAACAAGTAGACAAAGAAGAAAATAAGATATGTCAGATTATGATTTAAACACTAGTAAGGATTTAATACAGGTGAGAAGGTGTAGAGAAAAGGACATATCCCTGGAACTCAGATGCTATCTATCACCTGGGAGATAAGCCTCCAGTTAGAGGAAAGTAATACAGGAGTCCTGATACAGAAAAAGTCTGGAAACAGAATGGGTGAGGAAAGTGGGAGAGACAGAGAAGTGGTATTAAAATAGCACACAGGACTCTGCAGGCCCTTTCTGGTAATGAGCTCTGATATATATTTTTTCATCGATGGAACTAGATGCCACAGCAAAGTTTAAAGAATAGAAGGGAACTGTTTTTATTTTTTTTCTTAGCACTCATATCAAATGGTCTTTGAACTTTCGTGTCCATGGCTGCCCCCTTAACTAGAGGTTCAGTCTCTGGGGTTCCCTCAGTGCTGCTGCTGCTGCTGTGGTCAGATGCCAGTGTGGATATGGTTTCCAAGCCCAAACACTTCATTTAGCTTTTAGCAGTGTCAAACTTTTCTGACAGTACCAAGTACACTTGAAAACCCATCAATTCGGTAAAGTTTCAATTGGACACATGAAGTACCTTTATGCTGCGATTATTACACCTTCAACAAATACGACCTGCCTTGGAAGCAACTTGAGAAGCACCCAAACACTTGTTAGTTGTTCAACATCTAAAGCACATCTTCTTTCGATTAGAAGTAACTTGATGAGACCTGAATTTCAGACGACCTTTCACACTCTTCTCAAAGCCGAGCAAGCGGAGCTGGGAAGAGGAATAGAACATCCTGATAAAAACTGACAAAGCCATTTCCTTTCCTGCGACATTTCCTAGGGACTTTCTTTACTTCATCTCCATATGCTATGTGCTGCTGAGATTTTTAATCAAGCAAGGCAACCGTCAAGAAGTAAAAATGAACCTTAAGCAAATTTATCCATGTATACAAAACTGAGATGTGAATGGATGAGATGTGGGGAGGGGTCTTCTGGTAATGAAGATGTGTTTAGACAGCGCAGAGCATGCAGTGGGCAATGGATGCTTTATGCGATTCTTACTTAGGCAGCTCTTTATTACTAAGTCAGCAACAGTGTGTTTCACAAGTGGAAAAATGGTCTGTAGTTTGTGAAACAAAGCAAGACCTGGATTGCATTCAGTCAGAGTCCAGAGCTCACTCAGTGGTGTGTGTGTGTGTGTGTGTGTGTGTGTGTGTGTGTGTGTGTGTGTGTGTGTGTGTGTGTCTGGTGTGTTGGTGTGTGATTGTGGGGGCTGCTGCTGAGGGGTAGGATTGTGGCATTAGCAAGCTGAAATTACTTACTTCACAGGGGCCATGATGCCTAACTTCCTTGGCCAAGGGTACTGATGTTCTGATCACACTTCATTACTCCTCAAAGTTGCTAATGAGCCAGACTTCCAGAAGGGAGCATGCAATTTTACTCACCCAAATGACTTGCAGAATGGATTGAACTAAATGTTTCCACCAGCCAAGTCGCCGCTCACCTGACCCTTGTTCTAGAAAGGTTAATGACTCATTGCTCCAAGAATAGTCTGAAAAAACATGCTAGGAAGAGACTTTCAAATGATCTTACCTGAATATGTTTCTCCAGACATGAAATTTAGAAGAACATGGTAGTGGTCCACTTGCCTGGCACAGACATTTTCCTGGAATTGTGTTAGTTGCTGGAGATATTATGGTGAATGAGGTAGAAAAGTGCACCGTCTTCATGAAGAATTCTAATACAGGAGACAGAATACACACAGCCATGCACACACTCGTGGCAAAGACAGGAAATGGATGAGACCACTGGAGGAATCTTCTGGAGGAAACCAAAAAGAGGCTGAACTATAAAATGAGCAAATAATTAAACAGTATTTGACCACATTTAAGTAAAAAGGGGTCTTGAGAGAAGTGATCTTTTTTTTTTTTATCAATAAAGGCTTTTAGATTTATTTATTTTAAGTGTGACAAAGGTCTGGCTAACTGATCTTTTTTTTTTTAAAGAAAAATTTAGTGACAATATCCATACCTAAATACAATATACTATGATCACAGTCCTTTCCTACCATGTTTCCATATGTACCCTTCACTGAGTTTCTTTTTTTTCCAGATAGTCCCTTTTCTATTTTAAAACAAATTTTATTGATGTACAAAATTTTATTTCGGTTATAGTCTCATAGACTCCATTTCTCTTTTCTCTACCCACTTTACTCCCTCTTCTGCCGCCTTAATCTCTCCTACTATTCTCTCTACTATTTTAATGTATTATGAATTTTATTATATGACTCTGTTGGGTGTTGGTCATATTCCCATCAGTTTCTACCCTTATATTCTCTCTCCTTGCCCTCCATCTACTGGGAGTCCTCTTCAGTGGGGTTACTGGTGTTCCCTGTGGGGTCATGAGCACATTAGTCAGTCTCTGTGGGTGGGGGGGCAATGCCCCAGGATACTCCTAGCGCTGTTGCCCTTACAATCTTTTCACCCCCTCTTCTGCACTGTTCCCCGAGCCTTGTCAGGTATGCTGTAAGACTGGTGGCAAATTCTCTGCAGTCTCTGAATTTCTGCTTTGAGGCATTTTCAGTGTCTTCCTGGAGCCTGCAGTCAGGCTAGCAGTGAGACCAGAACTCATGTTTTTATCATCCGTTCCTCAGTCATGGCTTATAAACCCTGGCAGATGTGATGGAGGTGGCTCATCTAGGGCTTGGCAGTAAGCTATCTTTTCTTGTTGTATTGAATCTTGGTTCTCCCCTGTTTTTACTGCTTTCTGTCAAACAAAGCGGATTCTCTAAAGAAGAGTGAGGGAAGCCTGGATTAAAGGGGATAAGCCTAGTCATTTAAGAGACTTTTGGATGAGTACAGATACCCTTCTTGGCCAAAGTTCAGAGGGAGCTCTTCTTAGGAATCTATGGCCTTCCTGACCATGGGATTCTGGCCTGGTTCTCAGTAGCAGGTATGAGTTCTGTCCAACTAAATAGGCCTCATATCCAATCAGAGAGCCATTGATTTCACGCAGAGGTTATGTGCCACTATTGCACAGGTATGTACGTCTAGTCTGGCTGGTTGATTTCATAGCTTGCAGGGTCCACTGCTTGTTTACACTATTAGTAACCATTATTCCCCAGCAATTCCAAAGAGCACTTTCCAGTAGTATGAGAGCTAGCCATCAGGGAATTGGCTTGCTTCTGGGTTACAGCATGATTTCTTGATGCCCTGAGTCCTTGGCCTGTGGCACCTTCAGCAAAAGTGTCTTACCATTTAGTTCTGGCAGGTAACCAAATGATTTGGAAATGGCCTGAATTGTTTTGGGAATTTTATAGTTCTTCCAGACCAACAGTTCACTGTGGGTACTAACCCCTTTCTGGCACTGGGATTTATCAGCCAGTGCCCATGGTTTTAGGGTTAAGCTCTACAGGGCCATCATACCTAGGTGATCTCCCCCACCCCTCATTTAATAGTCAGAACTTTTAGTTTGCGCTCCAGTAGGAAGACTACCTCTATAGTAATGGATCATGCATCATTGGTTTTATGTATTTCCCCCTCAGCCTCACTTCCTCCTAGTCCATCTAGACCCTTCCTCCCCCTATATTCTGTTCCTTGACTTGATTATTGAGTAAACCTTCCTTCCTTCCCTCCCTGTTTTTCCCATTCTCCTAGCTTCTTTCTAGTCCATTGTCAATTCTCCTGATGCTGACTACCACTTACAATCAACTCAACACCTAAAGTTACCCATCAAGGAAATGCAAATTAAAATAACTTTAAGATTCCATCACACTCTAGTCAAAATGGCAATCATCCAAAAAAAGAATCAAATGACAACAAATACTGGTGAGGTGTGGGGAAAGAGGAACCCTCACCCACTGATGGTGGGAGTCCAGACTTGTAAACCACCGTGGAAATCAGTATGGAGACATCTCAACTAGTTGCAAATAGATCGACCATTAGGTCTAGTTCTCCACTTTAGAGCATATACTCTAAATACTTTGAACATATACCCTTAAGGCTGTAGAGAAACTTGGTCAAAAATATTCATCAGTACTCTAGTCACAATAGCCAGGAGCTGGAATTACAGCCCAGATGCCCATCATCAAATGAATGTTTAAGGAAGGTGTGGCACATATACACAATTGACTTCTACTGAGCAGTAAGCAAAAATGAAGTAAAATGAAATTTACAGTAGGATGGATGGACTTGGAATAAACCATACTAAGCAAGGCCACCTAGGTACAGACAGGCAAACGCTGCATTTTCTCTCTCATATGTAGCTCCAGACTGGGAGCTTTCTTCTTTGAGATCTTAAATGAACGGAGTTAGTCATAAGTATAAGGAGACAAAGCGAGCAGCGAGGCTGGAGGTGAGAAAGCCTGGCTATGTTCTCTAAGAACTGAAAGTCTGTTTGACTGGGATGAGTTCATAAGAGGAGAAGAACATTGTGAGAGGAGCATCCGGTCTGATCAGCAGGGATTTCTTAGGCATGGGAAGATATTTGGATTTATGCTAAATGCTCTGCCCAGCCAGTGGGAAATTCCAAATAGGGGTGATTAGATGACAGTGGTATTTTGAAGTCACAAGTATTCTACCTGGCCACTTGGTATCCCTTGGGTTCTCGACAAAGCTAGTACTGTTCTAAGATTTCAATTTTTCTTCTGATCATTCATTCCTTATATTTATCATCTTTCCTTAACTATGCAGTCACTATGGTCTCATAGAGGTAAGAACAGCTAACTATTAGGGGGTTAGGCCACATCAAACTGGAAAAATCTCCACGTTTATGATGCCCAAAGTTCAAAGGGAAGCAAGTACTTGAATCCCAGTTGATGAAAATTTTTCTAAAGAGGTTGCCTTGACCTCTTTTCCTCAAGAATTCTAAACTAGTTAGAGTATTTTAATATGGCAGTACTTCAGATGTGTGACAACAGATGCTCCATATAGGTAACACAGTTATTATAAATGGTGTGTGTGTTTGTGTGTGTGTGTGTGTGTGTGTGTGCATTTAAACATGGGAAAGTTTAAATAACTGTATGTTAAGGGTCACTATGAGAATCAAGTTATAAAAGCCTCTCCTTTGTGAAAAAATTTTTTACTTATTTATGTATTAATTTATTTATGTATTTGTGTGGGGTGTGAATGTGGAGGGCTTGGACAACTTTGAGGGGTCTGTGGTCCATCTTCTTTGAGACAGGGTCTCTTGCCACTATAAACAATTGCCAGATTGTGGCTTACAAGATTTGAAGTCTCCTGGCCCTGCATCTCATTGTCATGGTGTGCTGGGATCACATATGCATGCCTTACTTTGCATCTGGTTGCTTCATACAGGTAATAGGGAATTAAGCCCAGATTGGTAGGCTTTTTGATCACTGAGACATCTCCGTATACCAAAAGTCTTTTCCTTTTTGCAAAAAAAAATTATTTGTGGGGGGGGAGAGAGAGAGAGAGAGAGAGAGAGAGAGAGAGAGAGAGAGAGAGAGAGAGAGAGAGAGAGAGAGGAAGAAGAGGAGGAGGAGCTCCAACAAACTCCATATGAATGCACACCACTTTGTGCATATGGCTTTAAGTGGATACTGTGGAATCAAAGCCAGGCCAGCTAGCACCTTTAATCACTGAGCCATCTCCCCAGCTCCTCTGAAAGTTTTAACAGAGTATTTAACTTCACCAGTTCTGTTTAGAAATAATATTACAGAGAACTTATGTCTCTATGAGTAGTAGGAAGAGACAGGTAATCCAAACTCTCCATGTTACAATTTACATAGCGTTAAAGAGTCAAACTAAGAGATTTTAAACAAGAATCTAGGAGGTTCACAGATCTAACACAAGGGGATTTTTGTTATTTTTGATGACCTAGAAATCTCCTTTTATTACACCAACCAGAAACTTGCTTTCTAAGGCATTAATGGATGGGCTTCCTGCTACCACGGAGCAAAACATACGTGCCTGGGGCATAAGGACTTCTTTTCACCCTCACTCTTATCTTGGTCTAACAGTCGCTGACAGTATCACCTTCTGTCTAGTCCTGGCTGAGTGCTTCTGCACTGGATACTAAAGCCAGGAAGGGCCAGGGCACTGCAGAGGCTTTACCAGCCACAGGCATTAGCCCTATCATCACCCTGTGAAAAATTGCCTGATTTCTCCTCTTGATAAAACTAGACACGGGCTTAAAAACATTACTTAAAAACATAATCCTCAGATGCCTACGTCCTTCCTGCTCTTTATCATTCATCAAGAGCCTTTGAGAATTGGGGAAAAAGAAGGTAAGTCCTAGTTTAAAAATGAGCTTAAAGAGAGGGAAATAGTAGGTTTCATTTTTTCAGGCATGCTTGGTAGAAGCATCATCTCTGGAGGGCTTGTTGAATCAAGAGCCTGAGATGCCACAGCAAGCAGAGATGAAGAGATGAGAAGAGGGGATTTTCAAGGAGTCGGTGCACCCTGTTTGAGTGAGTCCTCCCCTTCGCTTCCCTGTGCACTGGCTCTCTGAGAGCATGCGAACTTGGCTGGACCGTGTCTCCTCAGGGTCAACTTGATGATGTGCCCTTAAAGGTTGGTCTGAACAACTCCGCAAGACGCCCATGTTCTCTGCTCCATGTTCCCAGTGTCGCTCTTACCATTACACAGCCCTCATGTGGTATCCATCCAAATCTGCCACGTTTCTGTCCATACTCGTGCACTTACATCTTTGGATACCATTGCTCCTGATGTTCTTGTCACAGTTCCTTATTGATTTACGTGTGTGGGGTGTGAATGGTGACACATTTCATCTTTTCTCTAATCCTCTGTAAATTATTTCAAACTATTGTCTGTTCCCGTCGCCTTTTGTTACCATTCTCTTGGTTTTTATTTATTTATTTTTGTAGCTTTGCATTCCTCCTTGGATTCTGGTTGTGTTTCTTTACTCATCTGTCTTCAGACTATAAGTCCCTTGAGGACAATGAACCATTGTCACTGCTGTGCCTCTTTAAAAAAAAATGAAATCCAAACCATCCAAGGAATTAAAGAAGGAAGACACAGAAATCACTGTTCTCTTGAAATTTACATTCTGGAATATGCTAACAATAAATAATAAACAAAAAAGAAACACCCAGAGAAAATAATCACCTATTATAAAAAAATAAGGTTTGAGGATAATAAACTCTCTGTGAGGGAGGATATTTCATTAGATATGGTGTAGCAACAGCCCTCTGTGTAGTGGTGGCCAGGGGGGATGAGATGGGGCAATGGGGCAAGCCAAATGGAACATTCTGGACAGTAGAATCAGCATAATCTTAAGGCAGAACAATGTGTGGTATATGCAGTGCCAGAACCATTTTGGGACAGTGGGAGTGAGAGTTATCTGTTGTCAGGTGCCAGGTCATTCAGATAAAAAAGTTTGAACTCTATCTTAAGTGCACTGGGAAGCTGTTGGAGAACAGAATTATGGTAATATTTGACATATTTTTCAAGGGCAGAATAGTTATTTGTTGAACCAAACTATCTCTTTCGAAGACCAGGGCTTATTTACTATAGCTATACATTAATAGTCTTTTTTCTTCCTGTAAAACATTTACAGAGCCTTTGAGGACCCAATGAGCAAAACCAGGAAACTATTAATGAATAGCGCAATTCCAAATTTTCACATCTATTGTCTTGGCTAGTTAGTTTTAATTATCTCATTTCTTCTAATTTATAAAAAAAGGTTTTGGTAAGCAATCTTCTAGTATAAGTAGAACATCGGGGAACAGGGTGATGTGGGTTTTTTCTGAGCATGGTACCCCTTTAATTGAATTCATTGAACATATTTTTAAATCACAAAAGCACAATAACTTATCCTTGTAATTAAAATCTCCTCTGCTTATAGTTTCTTTCTTGATTCATCCAGGATTATCCCTTAAATATGGAAAGAATTCTTTTTGTATTTTTCTAAGCAGGAGCCTGCACATACCTGCAAGTAATTAATTTAACTTTTTAGATTTCTTATAGTGCGAGGGACCTTTGCTGGCCTCTCTTCCAATTACAATAAATAAGTGAAGTGGTACAGGATTTCCATACAGCAGTTCCAAAGAAGGGACACAAAATGTGATAAGAATAATAACTTTTAGAGCAAAATAAGTGAGAGATTTTATGTTCAAAAAGATCCCAATCTATTGCTTTTTAAAATTAATATCTTTATTAATGATAATTATATACATTGTATGAGCAAATCTTGTGAAGATGCCCCCTTTTCCCTCCTCTCTATCCCCTACCCACTGGGGTTCCTCCTCGGTGCTCATACTGGATCTGTCCATATGTTAGAAGGTTATGAACTGCACCAGAGGTAGCCAGTTTTTTTTTCTTTTCTTCTCCCCTTGTGCATTGTTACTGAGGGGGGGCAATGTCTCTAAATATTCTCCCCCACCATGGCTCTTACAATCTTTCCACCCCCTCTTCTGCTCAGTTCCCTGAGTCATAGTGGGTGAGTTTGAAGTTTGGTTTATTATTGAGATCTTAAGTGTCTCTGGACTTCTGCCTTGGGTTGTGTTGGATATTGTTGGTGTCTTTCTCCATTGACCCTTCATGGGTTATCAGACTTGTTGTGGTGATTGGTCTCCTGTTTATCTCATCACTTTCTCATAGGTTTCATTTGGGCCCTGTGTGATAGCTCAGGGGTGGTTCATCTCCTGTCAGCTATCACCCCATGTCTTGTTGGTGGAATTGGGTTGTTCTTGGCTCTATCACTGCCTTCTGAAAAATACAAAAAGAATCTCCATTGGAGATTGATATCAGTATAGGTTCAGCAAGACAAACATTTGTATTTTGGCTAGCTCCTAATGGGTGTAGCCTCTCTGTAGCTCTCTGGTAGTGGAAATTTCCCCTTGGAACCCAGGTTTTTGGTCCCATAGGATCTTACCATGGATTCCCAGTTCCACTTAAGGGTTCCTTGCCACTGGGAAGATCTCTTAGCCAATCAGTAAGCTATTGATTACCCTCCTAGGTTTAGCACCACTATTGCACAGATGAGCATTTCTTGACTTGCTGGTGTCTTCCATATATCAGTGTGTTCAGCATTCTCGTGACAGCCATTTGTATTTGATATCAGTGGTCTTTTTTAAAAAAGATTTTTGATCATAATTCAACTTGGAATAATACAGCAATAAACAGGATGAAAATAGTTCACACAACAAACTGTCATAAGCCAAATGTTGATGATGGATCTACCTACTTGTCACTAATGGGAGGGGATCTGCAGCAGTGGGTGTCTCACCCACTTCTAATTTTATTCTGTCTTGTTGGTATTCATCTTGATTAGATTGGGTGTGGAATAAATGCTTCAGGCTAACATGTATTTCTCTAAGATGGATTTCCAGGTTTAAGGTCCTCTGGGAGAAAACAAACTGTTTAACAAGCATGATTGATGAGAAAATTGATTATGAAGTTGGCCTGCTAAAATTACTAAAATTTTTGCAAGTGATTCTGTAATGATGATCGCTGTAAGAGATAAAATTATTAGACGTGTATTAATAGCCTTTTAGCATCAGATGGAATAATCCAGTAACACTGAGCTCTACCCAATCCCCACTATACTTTCTCTATTGGCAACATTTCATCTGTGGGTTGTTGTTGAGACATTTTTACTGTTTACCAGATGGGGTAAGATTTTTACATAACTTAAAACATCTGCTCTCATTGCAGTCCAATATGACCATCTATTTATACTTTTGAATTATATTATTCATTTCCTTTTAAATGATCATGAAAGTTCTTCCAGAAGGACAACTTTACATGATATTTGCCGAAGACATTTAACTTATTTCTTGTTATTTATCTGCTATTGGAATAATCCATATTGTGAATCAGGAACACAGTGAAATATTTAGATAGATCTCCTACTTATGAAATATTTGATTTCATAGAGTAACTGCTGTTAATGTCACTTCTGCTTTCATACACACACCTGCTCAAAGTCATTTCAATGTAAACATCAAGTACTGAAGCTTATTTTAGGTTGTGCCAAGGGTCTGAGAGGCACTAAAAGTGTTCCAAAAACACTGTAGAAATAAAGTTGAACCTTAAAGAATAGAAGAAAATAAAACCATGTCAAAGAAAGAAAGAAATAGAACTATGAACATGGACTTCGAGCTAGTCAGTAATGGGCATTACTATTGTATATGTTATAAAGCACATATACATGCAACCATCAGAACTGGATACTGGATGTGGCTATTGCTATTATAGCGTCATCTTACAGAGGAGAAAACTAAAGCATAAAGAGATTTAATGACAACAAATATGAAGGAAGTGAAAACATTAGGGCTTAGAGCATAGTCTCTGTCTCTGAGAATTTCTCCCCAACCTACCCTGGCCATGTCTGAAGTATGAACTCCTTGGAAAGTCCCAAGGGCACTTGCCCTTGCTTCTGGAAGGCCAGGGTGACGACTGTCCTGTACACAGCTGGGGTGAGGTGCAAGAGGACTATTCCTGCTGTGGTCACTGACTACAATGCCTTCTTGGATGTAGTGTTCTATACAGCCTACCTGAAACACCTTGTCTTTAAACTGTACTCATGAATGAATCTGGAAATACTTTTGGCAAATGTAATTAAGGATCTTGAGATGAGCACATCCTGGGTATAGACTGGTCTCTGCACCCAGTGCAGACAGAGAGGAGGGAAATGGGGGCACCATCACAAGTTTTGCTCATCTAATGTATATAATTATTCATAAATAAAGATTAAGTTTAAAAAGAGCAACATAAGAAGGCAAGGAGCACAGACTCACAGAAAGATAGACACTAAAATTGGAGCTAGACAGGTACATGCCGAGAAATAGGACAAGGAAGGGCATGTTGGCCAAGCATGAGGAATTCAGTTTGGATCCCCAGCACCCATGTAAAAATGCTGCGTGTGGTAGCACATGCCTAAACTCAGGACTGGAGAAGAGACCAGAGGATGCTTAGGGCTTTCTAGCTTCTTACCTAGTAGAATGAGTGAGCTCAAGGTTTCCTAAGAGACACCATCAAAAGCATAATAAGGTGGATAACAACCAAGGACACTCGATGGACTTCCACATTCACACACACACACACACACACACACACACACACACACACACACACACACATTGGTTCCTGTGCATACACGTGCACACATACAGCACACACACATTGGTTCCTGTGCATACATGTGCACACATACAACACACACACACCCACCCCCACAAACACAGATATACATACACATACCTCCCTTCAACACCCCAAACCCAGCAAGAACTACTCATGGACACTGGAGGGTAGAAGAAAAATGTTGAGTGGATCCAAACCTTTACAATGGGTCTGCTCCTAAATTTTGATTTTTGTGCCTGTAGTCTCCAGAAGTGTGAAGGATTAAATTTATGTTTCGTTAATTCATTAATTTCAGTGATGGGGATTAAACAAGTACTGTGTCATAGAACTGCATTTGCAGCCTAAATTTCTGTTCATAAGCCAAAAAGTTTATGGCAAATTTTTATGGTAGCTCTTAGGAAGCTAATTTAGTGTTATTTTCTTCTAAGTCATGATAATATATAAAATTAAAATTTGCTACATTTTTGATATAGAAAATGACCTAGAGATAATGATACACAATTTAAGGATCAGAAGTCGGGATAACAACGCATGGTTTGTCCACTAAATAATGTAACTCATTATGGACAATAAATATTAAATTAAAAAAAAAACCATGACTGCTGTAAAAGCATTACAAGAAACATCAGGACTGGAGAGATGGCTCAGCACTTAATGCACTTGCCTGCAAAACCTAGCAACCCAAGTTCAATTCCCCAGGACCCACATAAAGCCAGATGTACAAAGTGGTACATGCATCTGGAGTTCAGTTTGCAGTGACTGGAGGCCCTGGTGTACCCATTCTCTCTCTCTCTCTTTCTCTCTCTCTTTCTTTCTCTCTCTCTCTCTGTATCTTTCTATCTCTGCTTGCAAGTAAATAGATGAATAAAATACTTTAAAAAAGAAACATCAATTTAAGAAACTGGTTAGGTGGAGAGAAACCCTGAGATATTTCCTTGTAAGGTAAAAGGATTATGAGAGGAGCTTTAGCATGCCATGAAAGAGCTAGGCAGGGCTTGGAAGCTGAAGCTTCAGTTCCAAGGAAACAGAGGGGTGGAGAGGGGAATGTTCCATGCCCTGTGACCCAGTCTGCTTGCTAGGAATCACAGAGACACTAGATAGGACCCAAGGCCACAACCGAGGTGGCCTTGGATTTTGCTGACAGCCCCTTAGACCCCAGGTCTCAGTCTCCAGGGAGCAGGGCCTCTTAAAGCAACTACATGTGCTTTATCAACAATTTAAAGCCAATAATCTTTTATGAGGCTTCTATTTGCCCATTTTTTAATCTGCATTTTGAGAAATAGGTGTTGATGTGATTGGGGAGATTGGCATCCTACAGTATCCACTTAAGATGTAATCCTGGGATCCTGGAAAGGTCATTTAACTTACAGAGCATCATCTACTAAATCAATGTATTGGGGTCCCTGGCCAGCTTTTGAGTTTGATGGTTTGCTTTCTTAACTAGAGGTCTGCTGGCTTAGCACCACCACTCACCCTCGATTGGGAGGCGGCATGATTAAGCTTGGGTTTTGGACACAAAGGACGTGAATGTAAATTGTTGCAGCTCTATCTTTTGCCAGATGTATAATCAAAGGTAACTTGCTATTTGTTTCCATCCAGTAATTAACATCACACCTTCTTTACAGGATTTTGAGAGAGGGTTGAATGGAATAATATGTGTAAGGTACACTGTCATGGTTTGATCCAGGTGTCCCCCACAAACAAATGAACCTGTTCTGATAGAGTGATCCTCAGCTGATGGCAGTTTGGATTTTACAACCTCACTGAAGCTGTGTTGTTGGGGGTCGGCTCATGGGGTTATAAGCCAGCTTCCCCTTGCCAGTGTTTGGCACACCTTCCTGCCACTATTTGCAGTGCTGTGGCGGAGGTGATGTTAACCCCTCTGCTCATGCCATCATTTTCCCTGCCAGGATGGAGTCTCCCCTTGAGTCTGTAAGCCAAATAAACCCATTCCTCCACAAGCTGCTTTTGTTTGGGTTCTTTCTGCTCAGCAACTAGAAAGCTGACCGCAACACACACATTTGTTTTGCACATAGAATTTTATCAACAATTCCTTCTCTTTCTCCATTAAGCTGTAACTGCTGCATGATTCCTTTAGAATAACTCTATTATGTCAAGTCAACTAAGGTTCTTGGCTAATTGTTGACAAGCAAGACTCAATCTCATTTCACACATTTCCACTTGAATTTTTTAATCTTTGATGGGCTTTCTGGTTTTCTTTTTTTTTGTGTTACCAAAGAGCAAGGGCTGTGTGTTTCATTACATTTCATTTAATAGGAATACTGACTTCTGACTAATTTGGAAAAGAGCTTCTTATATGAGGAAGTAATTTATATGAGTAAAAGTATAGAAAACACACATTTAGGCCTGGGAGAAGACTCAGTGAAGAAAGTGCTTGTTGGGCATGTGGAAATACCTGCATTTAGAGAACTAGATCCTCTGTGAAGTCAGAGGTGGTAGAGTGAGAGTAACTCCAGAGGGCCTCTGGTGAGATGTGAGGTAGACAGGAGGTCCCTGCAAGCTCCAGGACCAGTGAGACTTTCACATAGAGCAGCGAAAAATGAGACACTTTCTCAAATCATGTGGAAGATAATGACTGATATCCTATGTTATCCTTTGAGTTCCAAATGTTCACCATGGACACATGTGTCCACACTCACACATACACAAGCACACATATCATGCACACACATACTAACAAAATTAAATTAAAAAAAATCCCACATTGGTAGAAAGTGAGTCTTGCCTAAGCGTATTACTATATAACAGACCAGGGACAATCATGACAGCACAAGCATTCTCTTAAAAGCCTAGGTTTACTATACACTTGAGTATCATTGATATTTCTACTTAAAAGGGAACAAATTTCAGCAACCAATGGATTTCATAGGAATCTCTAACTCACATTTCTCAGCGTCAGAAGAGCTAACAAATATATCACATATGCAAAATTCATAAAAACACAATTACTGTTGTCTGTGCTTCCATCATGTGCTTGAAGATGATCCATTCCTCTTTGTTTGTTTTCCCCTCTCTCATCCCTTGCCTTCAACTCGCCTCTCATTCCTGTTTCTACTTCTCCCCCAAACCCTTCCTCCTATTTCTTTCCTTCTTTTCTCTCCCTTTCTCCCTCTTCTCTTCTCCTCCCTTCTTTCTTCTCTACTTTACTCTCTTCCTCGGTCCTCATTCTCCTCCTCCTTTATCTCTCTCCTGCATTACCCCAACTCCATTTCATTACAATACTTATTGACTTGTCCCTTATCTAGTGCATAAACTTCCTTGTGTTTTAAATCAGGGAGGAGCAGAGAATTTGCTCAGGCAATTATTTGTAGGAAACAGTCTTCAAAGCAGTATCTGACTTAGCTGAAATAAGTGCTGTGATGGTTAGGTTTTGTTGTCAACTTGATCTTCACCATGGGTCTCTGAGGATATTCACAGGAAGGCAGTCCTCTCAGTAGGGGCAGGATGTAAAGAAGATCAGGGAAGCTATAAATGAACATTCCTTCCTGGGAGGGCAGTGCAGGAAGGAAGTTCCAGAGATTCAGGAAGCCAAAAAGTCTTGGATAGGGTTGCAAGACCCCACCCTAAGGCTATATAAAGGGGAAGGAAATTTCTTTCTCTGGCCCCTGACTATTTGCTGTAGTGTATGTAGTGCTGGTGATAGGTTTCTCTCTCTGCTTGGGCTTGTGAAAAGGGGACAGCCTCTTTCACCATTATAGAACTTCCACTGGATCTGTAGCTGCAATAAATCCTTTCTTCCCATAAACTGTGTCTGGTTTGGGGATTCATTGCAGCAGCATGTGAGCTGACTATGACAGTGCATATGCCAATTTTGAATTATTTTGAATTACTAAAATGAAAGTTGATAATTGAGATATTTAACTTAGAGAAAAGGCTTATTTAGGCTCAAAGGATTTTTTGTTTGTTTGTTTGTTTTGGGTATGGGGGGATCCAGTCCATGATCAATGAGATCCATTGCAAATCATGGCACGAGTGTGCCCTGGAGCAAAACTGCTCATTTGATGATTAGGAAGATGAATAAAGAGAGAGGAACAGAGGCTGGGTCATAGAATCTGCTTCAAGGCTTCCAGCCTCTGTGATCAGGAGACTGACTAGCCCCTTGACATTAAGTGTTACAACATATCCTAATAGCGCCACCCTAAAGACCAAATATATGGGTTTTGGGATGCATTCAAGATCCGAAATATAGTTGTGGGTCTTGTCATTTCTAGTCCTATGATTTTTCTTATCTACCTTCCTCTGTCTCTTTATATATGTCATACATACATACATAATGCATACATACATGCATATATGCATCAATCATCTATCTATTATCTATCTCTGCTTATCTCCATCCATCCAGCCTTCTCACTGCCTCACTGTACCAATTTTGTTATTGTGATTTATTTGGAGACCAGTTCTCACCAGGTATTCCTGGCTACCTTGGACCTTACTTATTGTGTAGTCCAAAATGTCTTGAACTTGCCTTGATCTTCTTGTCTCTACTTTCTGATGCTGGCATGACAGTTGTGTGAGATAATGCCAGGCTCACTGTATTATTTTTATAAAAATATCTAACTCGTGTTCTGAGGGGCAATAGTCATGAAAGGTTGATATCTTCCCAGCTACATAATGGTGTGTGATGTGAGCCATTCCTTACTACCTACCAGGACTGAATCTTCCAGCACTTTTCAAAGGTTCCCTAACAATCAAAGAGAAACTATCAGAAGAAATTGTCAAATGTAGAGGCGTTCAGTCAATGAGACAATTTTATGGGATGGATATGCTATAAAACATTACTGTCACCAATTCCCAACTCACCTTTCCTGAGTAACACATCAGAATCACATATAGAGCAATAAAAAGAAAATGTAATAATGAATTTTCTAGTCTATAGCAGAAACCAAAAGCTAATGGAGACAAGATTTCCAAGTTAAAAAAGACGTTGAAAACATGAATAAATTACAACTATTTTTTTTTTCTTTTTACCATTCCAGTTGAAGATATCTCGGGGAGAAACAGCAGAGGTTTAAGATTTATAAAACTTTCTTGACAGTTCATAAGAGTCAGATATTAGTTCTGTGTTCATTACAATCCTCATCTCAGTTATCCTACTGAAAATTAGGTTTAAAATACCCAATTTGTTAAATATAAATCAAATAGAAATGCAAGAGTTCTTTCCTAGATAGAGGCCACCCAACTTTTCCTGAGAAGGGCCAGGTAATAGATATCTCTGGTTTAGGAACTCTATGGTCTATGCCATAGCTGCTAGTTCTACACTGGCCACTCCAAAGAAGCAAAGGGCATATATGAATATAAAGTTCTCTAAGCAACTGTTTTAATAAACTGGCAGTGAGTTGTGCTTGGCTCATAGACTTTGGATGTTTGACCCCCTATTCTAGGTTTTTCAGAGAAATCTGGAATTATGGTATGGTCCTGGAGGAACCTGTGTTTTGTTGATTTTAAATGCAAGATAAAAATCTTTGTATTGAGGCTGGAGAGATTGCTCAGTGGTTAAGACACTTGCCTGCAAAGCCTAGCAACCCTGGCTCGACTCCCCAGTACCCATGTAAAGCCAGATGCACAAAGTAGCACATGCATCTGGAGTTCATCTGCAGAGGCTGGAGGCCCTGGTGTGCCCATTCTTTCTGTCTGTATCTCTTTGCTCTCTGCTTGCAAAAAAATAAATAAAAATATTTTTTAAAAATCTTTGTATGTTGCTAGACATAGTGAAATTAGTCTATAATCATTATATATATGTATATAGAAAGAGAGAGAGAGAAAGAGAGAGAGAAATGTATCAGTTCACTTCTCCTAGGTAGTACATAGATATATAGCTAGAGATATGTATCAGCTCACTTCTCCTACATAATTCAGAATATATTTATTTGTCTATAGCAAAGAATCAAGTTCCAGTTCTCTTCAGGGGTCAGCTTGCTCTGTAGGGGAATAGAAACAATTGCAATTGGAAAAGCAAATATTCTTCCTTGCCAAAGTTTTAAAATAGAAAGTGGAGAAATAAAAACTTCATTAGCAGCCAGAGCTGAGCCCGAGATGCTCATTGATTTTGAAGGCACCAAATAGGCAAAAAAATGAATGCATCAATCTTTCAGAATCAATGCATCTCTCTCCAAATAAAGCTAGCTTTCCATTTCACCCCATTTTCTTTTCATCCACCAAGGAGACACCAGGCACCAGCTCTCTCTCTCTCTCTCTCTCTGAGTTAATCTGCATTAGGTTGCCAAGCAGAGATTCTTCGGTGTATAGATTCTCAGCAAAATGACAACTACACTGTGAACTAGAGGAAATGCAATGTAAGATCCATGGAGAAGACTACTAAACAGACGGGAGGCAAACAGCTGCGAGCTGTCTCTTTCAGCACCTGACCTCCTGAAATGCTTAATAAAATAGCCTGCAAAGCATTACTCTCTCATCAGTGCCAACAGGCATTTGTGGATAGATAAATAAAGCTATTTTCCAAAATGGGAACTATTCTGGTGTGCCTCTATTGAAATGACAGTTTCTTTATGGGATGGATGAAGGGCAGGATCACACCAGCCAAGGTAGTTGCCCCTGTGTCTACCACCAGTAGAAGGTCTATAATGAGATTCCAAATTAGATTGCTGAACCTCAAAGACAAGGTGCTTCACATCTGTGAGATGTTCAGCTTGACTTTATAATGAGTTCACTGAGCAGAATGAACCACACTTGAGATCAAATACTTTGCATGCACGATGAAATAAGTGGGGATCAATCATAGTCAGGGAAATAGCAGTTGCTCTGAATGTAATGATATATTGAGCCAAAGGGAAGAAAGAGGGGAGACTTATAAAATCGAGCACATGAAAGAAGCAATTGATAGGTAGCACATATGGGCATCTTTTATGCTGGGACAGAGGTGCACCTGTTAGCTTTTGGATATGATACCTGAAGAGGGTAGAATGGCTAGAAGGAGAAAAGGTTCACACTTTCTAAACAAATTCACATGCTTTCCAGAAGCTTCCATAAACACTGCCATCTTCAGGAGCACTTTCTTGGGATAGTCTTGTAGGTTTTTAGTGGTGACAGCCTTGGGGAACTGAACAAACCACTGTTTGTAACAAGTTTTTTTTTTTAATGCATGCGATTTAGAGTCCAGATGAAGGCAGCACAGTCCACCTGTAGCAATGGCTAGATATTATCACATGCCTGAGACCAGCCTTTGCAATACTTTATTCCCTGCAAGGGGTTGAAATACTCCAGAGACATGCACCTGGCTGCATAGGTAGCTCACTCCAAGAAACCCTGAAGTAAGCATCTACACAAAACTCTGCAAGTTTGTATGGTCACCACTCCAATAATCCAGCATCCACTATCTCAGCCACGCTGCCATGATTAGTGTACCTGCCAGGGCCAGGGTCCTCCCAAGGTAGGCGTCGGCTGCTGGAAATAATCAGGAATGCCCCAGATGTGGCCCTTTCTCAGAACCAATATCGTTACCTGCATCACTGTCTAGTGGGGAAATGTCACAGGAGGCCTCATTAACTGAAGACAGTACAGAGAGTCACAGGATAACTTTTGGCCTTTCTGCAGGATTTGAAGCTTATATTACAGATGGAAGAAAAGGAACAGATGTCATGACTTCTCTGATTCTTTTTCATCCTGAAACTGTCACTCACAGGATTCCAAACAGAATAAAAAGAGCCAAAAGGAAGCTCAGAGAGTGGCCTGGTCTGGGAGGTCAGGCTGGTTTGTTGCAGTCATTGTTTTTACTGGAACGAACAGTGACCCATTCTCTTTGACTCCATGGAGCCTTTTGACTGTCAAGACCCATCCAGATCCTAATAGTCACTTTCCTGTGTCAGTGATGGACATGGCATTACTGCTGGCCTCTGGCTGCCTTGTGGAATCCTCTGGAATGCTTTCTGGGAAGTCACCGGGGAGCAATGACTGCGTGTCATGCTCTCTGTTCCTAGCTGTGTCTGATAATGAAAGCTTTCTGCTTTGAGGTGAGAAAGAGGCTGCCTAGTTTGGTGCTCTCTTATTCCTTGGTAAGGTTGCAGGGCTACATGAGGGAGGCATTTGGACAGCAGGCTCTGGTTACTGACAGAGTTCCTCCTCCAACCTCTTCCTGCAATGCAAGCAGTGTGCCCACCTTGGCAACAGACCGGTGCTCAGAGTGATAAGAGGGAAACACAGTGAGGAAATGCAGTATCAAACAGAGCAAGACAATGGGAGGCTGGGGGATGTGCCTCCCGGGAAAGGTGCCTTCAAAACAACCTCATCAAATCACATAATGTGTGTTCCCAAGACTGTACACATAGGAAGACTGATAAGACCTACATGAGAATGATCATTGGTACTTATCATGGCATATTCATACAGAGGCACTGGACACATACACACACACACACACACACACACACACACACACACACACACCACCACCACCACCACCACCACTGCCACCACCACCACACCACACACCGGTAGCCATTACTCGTGAGGAAACAAGGCACTATGTTCTCTCATCATGACCACTGTAAACTGATTCAGAACATTCAAGGGCAAACCACTACAAAGGGGGCTATTGTTCTGCTCCTCGTCTTCCACTCTCTTTCTTTTGAATTTCCTCCTCTCCAATCTGTTGAATTTTGCCTGCTTATTCTTAGATTCTCTTTGGAAAAATTCTGTGCCCTTTCCTAAATTGAATCTCATTTTGCTATTCTAGTCCATGTTCTTATTCCCTGGGGAAAGACATGGCTAGAATTCTTGTGTGTGTGACTGATAAAGCCTTTAGAAAAGCAGATAATGAGGCAGAGACCAAGAGAGACTCAAAGAATCTCCAGCATAGGTATAATGCAACAGCTATGCCATCTTCAAAAAAAGCCCTGCCATTAATATGCCAGAGACGGGAGTCCTTGTCTGAGTGGTCAGGCAGGTGGCAGCATTTGCTGAGTACCTGCAGTGCTGCAGAAAACTGTCCTAATCACAGCAGGGGATTACATGGAAACAAGACAGTCTAATAAAAATAAGAGTGACAGAACAAAACGTACTGGAAATATAGGGGGAAGACACATACCCAGAGACACATGTAATCCAATGCAGAGCTCTCTGAGTGCAAAGGATGTTACTCTTATGACAGAAGCCACCAGAAGCTACAGAGGGCTGTCTCCCCAGGTCTCACTGGGGATGTAGCCTTTGAAATACCAAAATAAATTTGTATCAAGCAGACATGAGACTAAACAAAGGTGCTCAGCAGGCTGGGGTAGTGAGGCATCAGAGCTACAGGAAGACCTCACCAAGCTCAGCTTTTTTTGCTCCAGGAATCTTTGCACACAGCCTTCTTTTGTACATGTTTCATCTTGGCTTGATACAGACTTTTTGGCAAAGTTGCTCCTTTCCCTGTCTGTGAGTGCCAGACTACGTGAAGTTTTAGGAAACAGCCTCATTTAACTGCGGCTACATCGTCATGCCTTCGAGCTTGTGGAATTACATGGAAATGAAGGATTCTATCTCTGTTTGCTATTATGCATTCCACCAGAAGCCGATAAGTACGTCATTATTTTCTATGGCCCTTTGAAGATTGCTAGGTGGTTCAAATGCCATATGTTGCTGACAAACAAAAGCCATAGGCTATTCAGTCTTTCAAGTCACCTGTCGTGGATGTCTCCGCACTTAGGTGTGCTGTCTTGTACTTCCTGGATCTGTGGTCCTGCTCTAATCATTGCTTGTGACCTTTGTGTCTTAGGAGCACCTTGATCAACTGTTAAGGTTAGTGGCATCTCTTCAAGTCTTGGTTTTGTCCCCTTTTCTTGTTTTTAGCATGTCAGGAAAAGACAAATAAGTGTTTTTAACTATTGACCTATTTTCTTTATAGTCTCCCTTCTTTACCTCCTTTCCTGTACCCTTGTCTCATCCCTTACACATCATTAGAGATGGTACATCAGTCATATTTTTGTTGTTGTGATAAAGTGCCTAAAATATCTGAGAAAAAGAGGAAGGAAAGGTTCATGTTGGCTCATGGTTTCAGAGATGTCAATACATGGTCAACTGGCTCCATTGTTTTTGAGCCCTTGGCAAGAAAGGACATCATAATGGATTATGTCTGGTGAATCCAAGGAAGAGAGACAAAGGGGCCAAGGTCAAAATATCCCCTTCAAGAGCACACTCCCATTAGCCCAACTTCCTTCCACTAGGCCCACTTCTCAATAGTGTCTTTAACACATAGGTCTTTAGTGAGACATTAAAGACTGAAATCATTATAAGATTCTGTGATTGATGTCCCTGTGATTACAGTCCTCATGCTAATTAAAAGAAGAATACTGTGAAAATTATTTCACAAGCATGATGAAATAAATTAACAAAGGTAAAATACTGTTGTGGTCAGCTTTCTAGTTGCTGCACAGAAAGAACCCAAACAAAAGTGGCTTGGGGAGGAATGGGTTTATTTGGCTTATGGACTCGAGGGGAGACTTCATCCTGGTAGGGAAAATGATGGCATGAGCAGAGGGGTGGACATCACTTCTGCCACAGCACTGGAAACAGCAGCAGGAAGGTGTGCCAAATATTGGCAAGGGGAAGCTGGTTTATAACCCCATAAGCCCACCCCCAACAACACAGCTCCATTGAGGTTATAAAACCCAAACTGCCATCAGCTGAATATCGATTACCCAGAACACATTCATTTGTTTGTGGGGGATACCTGGATTAAACCATGACAGTACGCCCCTGGCCCCTACAAACTAATAATCATACATGATATAAATACAGTGTGTTCATCTAAACTCTTAAGTCCCCACAGCTTTCAACTGAGCCATAATACCAAAAACAAACCTGTAATGGCACAGAACATTCACACTGCAAAACATGAGGCACAGCAAAAACAGATTGAACCAATACAAGATTTAAAACTAGCAGGGCACCATCAATCTCTAACCCCAAGTTCCATGATTCTAACCAATAACAAGTCTCTTGGAGATTCAATTCCTCCCCTCCTGCTCAGTTACTCACAGTCTGGAAAAACTTCATCTGGTGCTGGTAGCTCGCCTTGGCACACATCCATAGTCCTGGAATTCTTTGGGTCTCCATAGCAACACACAGTTAATCCTCATGGCTTCATCTGGCTCCATGCAGGCAACCTAGCACCCCTGCTTCACACTCCAATGGCCATTTTTCAAAAACAAAACTGTGTTGCAAATCCAGTGACCCTCTCTTCTTGCATTTGTTCTACTCCACAGAACCAGGTGGGCTGCCAATTGTTAATCCAGGGGGGAACAGCTCATTCAGGACCCTTACTTCAAAGGATCTGCCTTCTTCCTGTTGTTCCAATGCAGACCAGCTGGCTGAATCTCAATGGTTTTAATCTCCCAAACAATTGCAGGTGAATGGGCAGCAGTTTCAACCCAAAGATCTTTCTTTCTGTGCCGTCTCCATCTGCTCACACCAGTCCATCTTATGTAACACAACCCTGCACAGGTTCCCAGGACATAGGCAGGCAGAATGCAGCAAGCCTCTCACGCAAACTGCTTCTGGCACAGTCCTGACAAAGTTCTTTTTCACCCTCGTAAGTCAATCCTCACAGTCCATAGTTCTTACTGCATTCGGTTCTTTTAATTCTGACCAGAATGCTTCATCCAGCTGTACTCACAGCACTGCGAGGTATCTCTTAGGCTGATATTTCAAATCCTTCCACATTCCTTCTATAAATCACTTCCAGAAGACCAAAGCCACAAGATCAGAGTTCTAGCAGCAACAGACCCCACATCCTGGTACCAAATCTGTTGCGGTTAGCTTTCTAGTTGCTGCATAGAAAAAACCCAAATAAAAGCGGCTTGTGGAGGAATGGGTTTATTTGGCTTATGGACTTGAGGGGAGACTCCATCCTGGCAGGGAAAATGATGGCATGAGCAGAGGGGTGGACATCACCTCCACCACAGCACTGGAAACAGCAGCAGGAAGGTGTGCCAAATACTGGCAAGGGGGAGCTGGTTTATAATCCCCATAAACCTGCCCCCAACAACACAGCTCCATCAAGGTTATAAAACCCAAACTGCCATCTGCTGAGGATCAATTACCCAGAACACATTCATTTGTTTGTGGGGGACACCTGGATTAAACCATGACAAATACTGATGAATATGAAGAGACACACCTAAGGAAGTTCATTGCATTTTATTTACCACAGTAATCCTGACTGTGAGTGACTTAGAACCTTTCCCCAGGGGGGGCATTGGGTCAAGTTTGAAGGACCTGCACTAGTCAGAACTCAGCAATGCCTCCAAATATACTTCAGTGCATTGGATTTATTCAACCTCAAATGCAATCTTTCCTTGGATGAGAAACTCTGTTACCTTAACCATAACACAGTCATGTTGTTAACATGAAAGAATTCGGTTCATCTTGGAAGAGAATGATCAATTTTCCATAGTTTGAAAAGTAGTTACATTTTTAAAACATTTTTTTTTCTTCTTGGCTTATTACCTTAGTCAGTTTTCAAGAAATAGTCTGGAGATCAGCAAATGTTTTCTGAGCCAGGTAGCAAATAGGCTAGGCTTTGTGGAGCTGAGTCAAAATTGAGTATACTTAAAGGACTGCATTGAAAACTGTCTTTGCTTCTCCTTGCCTGGAGTAAACAGTCCTGAGTAGTTGGAGTTGTGGTTGCCTGGAAATATTCTCTAGAGAAAGAATGGCTGTGATTGGCTTATGGAGCCTGGCCTGTGGTAATGTAAGCCCTGGACTTGGTTCCATTAACAGTGAATAACTCATCATTCCAGCAGCTATGAGTCCTGGTCTAGGGCTCAACTGCCTGCTAGAGAGAAAGATGCTGACCTGAAACAGGGAGCAATGGACACACAGTGGATGCCTGGCTCTGGCTCTCTGAGCCTCATAGTAATAGGATGATGGGCTCTAATGAAATAGGAAAACTTGGCTCTGGGACTAGAGCTTATTGGTCCCAGATAATACAATTCTGGGTTTTATTTCACCAATTTCCTTTGCTGTATCCCACCATCTTTCATTTCCTCTGAGAGAATCACTTAATCTCAATTTAAGAGAATTTCTGAGTATTGTTTGATATCTTCAAGAACAGCAGAATTTAGCTTAAACATGGTAGACATCATATCCAAGGGTTGTTTTCTCTAGAGGGAATCAGCCTTGTTCGGCTCTCATGTAAATAAAGCCCTGGATTTCTAACCCTAGAGGTGCATAGCAAATCTTTGAAAGAGAACCTGTTGCTTTAAACAAAATGAAACCCAAAACCTTGAGACTATTGGGCACAAGCTCTTCTTTACTCCTTAAAATTCACAGGTAAAAATATTACTCTGATTTTAGAGGCAGAATGCCTGTGATAATCAAAGTCAATTAAACATTTTATATAATTAACACAAAATGGATGAAATTACTAGAGAAAAGGACAGTACACATTCTCACTTCCAGTATTAGACTTTTTCTCAGTGCCGTGACAAAACACCTGAGAAGATGCAACTTAAGAGAGAAAAGCTTTATTTTGGCTCACAGTTTAAGAAATAATAAGTCAATCATGTTAGAGAAGGCAAGGCAGCAAGAGAATGTGACAGTTGGTCACACTGGGTGGAAAGGAAATGAGGTCAGGCTATAAACCCTCAAATCTGGCTCCCTAATGATCTACCTCCTCCAGCAAGTCTCTACCTCCTAATAGTTTTACACCGTCCAAAATTGTGTAACAAAATGGAGACCATATGTCTTCCAAACACATAACCCTATAAAGAACATTTCAAATTCAAGTCACACTTCCTTTTCTCTATTCTTACAAGTAAAAGTAATCCTCTTTTGAAAATTGCTTAATTTAAATTTGTCCTTCAACTTGTATCTGAGGTCCATTTTATTTTTAATTGTCTTGACTATAATAGCTTTTCCTTTTAGAGCTACTCTATTTCTCTGGAAACCCCATTTTAAATGGTGAACACATTTAGTAGCATTCTCATTATTCTGTACTTGGAAACAACATACTAGTTAATGTTTGTATGTCACTCAAGGGGGGGGGCCTAGAGAATGTAATAAGATAGGAAAAATGTATTTAGTTCTTTGTTATCATCTCTCCCTGAATTGGGATATTGTCCCAGCTGATATCATTTTCGTTCCCTGTACTCCACTAGGAAGAGTGTGTTCAAGGAGAGCTAACAGATACAGGATTGGATGTGTTGGCTTTGAGATGCCCATCAGGCATCCAGCTAGCGCTGCCTAATAAGCAGTTGGATGATAGACGTCTACGTAGGTGAATTCATTTCTTTTTATGTTTCAGAGTATATGAAAGTCTCCTGGACTTTCTGACTTTTCTTCTGAGCCACATAGTTAATACCACGTTCTTTATTTGTAATGTTCTTGCTGTATGCCCTGTAGGCATCTTCCAGCCAACATAACCAAGACACCCAATGCGGAACTCATTATATTTTCCTATAAATATGTTCCTTCTGTATTTACAGGATTTATTTAGATCAACATATCCATTGTGCAGGACTAAAAATCTTCCACTATTTTTGTGTCCACTCACTCCTTCCACAATCCTAACTCCTGGAAGTCTTTCCAAGTTCTTTATTGCATATGGAACTATGCAAAGATTGTGTTTTTTACTGTTTCATAAATTCTGCCTCATATTGTCCTTCTGTACTATGGACACCTTGGGTGAGCCATTAATATTCTTTTATCATAACTACTTTATCAATATGTCAGATTGTTTCCCTGCTGAAAATATTAAACTCCTTCATAATACCATAGTTAGAGGGACTTATTAAATATAAAAATATAATTATTTTCTGACTTGAAATTTTTATGGAGTTCTCAAAGCCTTCTTCAGTAAAGTAGAAGGTATTTAGAATAATATATAAATTCTTCCCACTCTGTGCAAAAGTGACTAATAAGGAATATTTACTTATCCCTGGACTTACATTTAACTAGCATTGTGGATTACAAACATGAACCTGTGCAATTTCGAAACCTTTTTAAAATTAAAGTGCTTTGTAATTCCTATATATAGTTGAGGAAACAGAGGCTCAAAGTATTGGGGAATTGATCCGTGATTACACTGTCAGAAAGCTACATGTTGGGAATGAAAAAATCAGACATCTTGACTCCAGAGCCCAGAATGTCTCTTGTTTCTGTTCCCACTATCAGAAGAGTGCTCAGTAGAATGGTTACTGTTTTCATGAATGTATATTTTTGTCGTTTTTAATCATTTGGTAAGTACTGCAAAATTCCATTCAAAATATTAAGCCTTAAAAATAATCTAAACAGAAATATAAGCCATCCATTTAATTGTCTCTTTTTAGTTCACTGAAATAATCATTATTTTGAATCTAATTTAAAAAATAGTCTTGTTGAAATAAGTATTCATAAAACACATACATGAACGTAGATAGACATAGATATTCTAAATATTTTTCACTTCAAAAATTATCTCAATATATGTAACATTTTGAGGCATTATTGCTAGGATTGATCTATGTTACTATATTCTGATCAGCTAATACTCTGAGTATCAACTGTTGTTAATTGATGGACATTGGGGTGTAGCCTTGACTGTCATTGTTGAACAGTGAAGGCATGTACATGTTGTCTATTGTACACACAAAATTCCACTGGACACAGTTCACACCTTTCATCCTGGTGCCACAGCACCCTTCCCTCTGGCTACATTTAGAATTATTCCGTCAAACAAACATGGAGCACCAAAATTATCTTTGGCCACTTGAACTCTCATAGATTTAAGGAGAAACAGAGAGAAAGCAAACCCATAACTAAGCAAATGAACAAATACAGCTTATCTTTTCTGATTTGTCACCTTTAAGTTAATGTTGCATCAATTCTAAGCATTTGCTCATTGAGGTCTGCTTTCTCCATATCTTTCTTCCAGCCTTTTGTTCTTGTCAGCTTTCTCATTGCTGGCAGAAAGAACCTGACCAAAAGCAGCTTATGGAGGAAAGGGTCTGTTTATTTTGGCTTACTTATTTGGCCTCTAGGGAAAACCCCATGATGGCAGAAAAGACAATGGTATGAGCAGGGTGGACATCACCTCCTGGCCAACATCAGATGGACAATAGCAGCAGGAGAGTGTTCCAAACACTGGCAAGCAGAAGCTGGCTATAGCACCCAGAAGCCTGCCCCCCCAAACACTTCCACAAGGCTCCAATTCCAAAATATCCGTTAGCTGGGGATTAAGCATTCAGAACACAGAAGTTTATAGAAGACACCTGAATCAAATCATCACACTTTTGTGTGAAGGAGCTTTTGGGTTCTCATTTTTCTTTTTCTTTCTTTTGGCATGTGGATATTTGTGTGGTGTGGGTGTGCGTATGTATGTTTGTATGTATATGGGCACATGCGTATGATTGTGTATGTGTGTGCACATGAATGTGGAAGCCTTAATTTCTCTTTCATCAATTTTTTTTTGAGACTGGATCTTCTCACTGAACCCAGGACTCAGTGATTCAGCTGGAGTCTCAGGGACGCTCCTGTCTCTGCCTGCCCAGCCTTGGTATTATATGTACACACAATCATGCTTGGGTTTTTATATTACTTCCATTGATCAAATACAGGTCCTTGTGCCCTCACGGCATTTCACTCATTGAATCTTCTCTCCAGTCCTCATTCGCTACCCAGCTTTGCTTTCCTTCTGTATTTGAAGAGTCAGCTGTGTTACCTCCTGCATGAAGATTTATGACAGCTCTTTGACCGGCTGAAAGACCCCTTCCTCATATTCACATAACTCCTCGTCATGCCCAAATCTATCTCTCTTCCTCTAGCCTCCTCCAGAGCATGAAATGAAATCATAGATATCTTTTTTTCCCTTAAATCATAGATATCTTTACAAAGCCTT
>PVHP010004380.1:0-71646 GCA_004024765.1 Zapus hudsonius
CACATATTTTGGCTGACAAACTCCTGATCATACTTCAAACACTGAATTCAAGAGTCACTAACACTTTCCCTTAACACACCACCCTCCTCTGTTTCTTTTAAACCCTGTAAATGCCTTGATAACAAAAGTAGAAAGTCATAATGAAATTGTTACATATTGCTGTCTCCAATTCTGGAGTTAGGATCTGTTTATTTTGTCTTTCCTGCATAGCTCTCAGAAACTGTAAAGTTAGGAGGAAAAGGCTGAAGGCTGGGCAGGCGCTACCAACCTCCATTGCTGGAGTTGCCTTTCCTTCATGGAGGAACAAGTGATTCTACTTCTCTGTGTTGTGGGGAAACAGGGCATGATGAGCTCGGATTAGGAGGCAAGGGATTTCCAGTGTCTAGAATAGCGATAGCTCAATGATGACAGAAGTGGCTTCTGATAGTTCTTGGAGTCTGAGGCTCCTTTATAGGCTCAGTAATGGGAACCTTGATTGGCAAGATATCCAAAAAGGTGTTCTTTATTGCAGAAAAAAATTAATCTGGAAATGTAAGTGAAATTATTAAAGAGCAAAGAAGGAGGGCCAAAAGAGAAATGACAGAGTGACTATATTCTTGTCCTCTGGAGTAAATGGTCCTTTCATTCTAGTGAGTGACCCCGACATGAAGTCAGTGCCTCATATGAAAGACTGGAGCTTCACAGCTCTTAGCTGTAATCATATCCCATTGCAGAGATTCCTGCACCTGGTTGCTCTGGTGAGCTCCTAGCACCAAGCACAGGGGATTACTAAGCACTGATACTGTATCCCATCGTGGAACTCCCTGGCTCTTCTCAAGATGGCATCAGCAGTTTCTTTGGCAGCTGATCACACAGTGAGGACCGCTGAAGTTCAGACTTCCAAGATAGCAGAATCTTGGAGGATGACTGTCTGCTGGTGTGGTCACAGCGCTCAGGAGTGAATAGAGGAAGCAGCTGCTGACCTCTATGTGGGCTCTGCTATTTCTGTCACATCCCATCCCAGGTCCCAGAGATGCTGGAGATAGAGCTGAAGGGTCTATCACAGAACTCAGAATGAGATTCTTTTCAGCTGTGGAACATCAACCATCATGAAAAGGTCTGAACATCACTGGTTGTAGTGTTACAATTGGGAAATGGAAGCAATGTTTTGAGAAAATTTCTGAAATCCCAAAATTATGCTATCCAAAGCCTTCTCTTGAAATTCTGCCTTGCTTCCTGCTTAATTTCACTGTACCTTTGAAGTAGAAGCTCCTAGAAGCACACAGAAGGCGAGCTCAACACCCTCTGAGAGGGGGAGCCTGGAGCAAGCACTCAGAAGAGGGGCTCACAGTGTGCTCAGAGGCTCAGCTTACATGACCACATCTAGTCTGCTTTTGTCGCCTTTTTGCATGTATTATGTGAAATGTGAGGTGTGTGTGTGTGTGTGTGTGTGTGTGAGATATGCACGTGTATGGGCCTAGATGGTGCCTTCTTACTTGAGCGGGAGTCTCTTCCTGACCCTGCAGCTTGCTGTTTTCCTTGATTCTCCAGTCTCTGCTCTCTACAAGACTGGGATCACAGACATGTGAGCCATTCCCAGCTGTTTATGTGGGTCCTCGGGATCAATCTGGACGTATCTCTCAGGCCTCTCCAGAACTGCAGAGCCATCTCTTCAGCCCCCCCTTTTTTTTTAATGGAAGAGCAGGAACAGGCTTCTCCACAAAATCGTGCTTACTTGCTGAAACATCATGCAGAGGACATTCCCACCAGTGCAGTTCTGTAGCATCTGCCCTGCCATTAGCCTTCTCACCTCAGAATATTGGGGCAGGATGCAAATTTTGTTACTTGATTTCTTGTGTTTTTAACTCTTTATTTATTTATTTATTTGATAGAGAGTGTATGGGTGCACCAGGGTCTCTTGTCACTGCAAACAAACTCCAGATGCTTGTGCCACTTTGTGCATCTGTCTTTACACAGGTACTGGGAACTGAACCCTGGCCATCAGGCATTGCAAGCACATGCCTTTAACCATTGGGCCATCTCTTTAGCCCAATTCCTTGTTTTTGAAAACTGAAATTAGTACATAACCCCCTGGACATTCTAAATGGCTTAAGGAAATGAGAAAATAGCATTAAGGCATTTCTGAAATATCATGTGTCTTCAAAGATGGTTATAATGGGCAACTATTTTCTGAGTCTTTCCACTTAGTATTTAAACTGTTTCAGTTGTTCTGTTTTCCATTCAACAGGAATAATTATTATACCTTTTGCAGTCTTAGGAATCAAGCCTATGGCCTTTCACAAGGTATGCAAGCTCTCTACCACTGAGCTGTATTTCCAGCCCTTTTAATTGGCACTTTTAAAAATACATATATATATATAATATAATATATAATATATATATAATATAATATATAATATATATAATATAATAATAATATAATATATAATATATATAATATATAATATATATAATAATATATAATATATATATAATATATATATAATATATATATATAATATATATATAATTTAATATATAATATAATATAATAATATAATATATAATATATATAATATATATATAATATATAATATATATATATATATAATTTTACTTATTTGCAAGCAGAGAGAGAAGAGAAAAAGAGAGAATGGACCAGGGCCTCTTGCCACTGCAAATGAACTCCAGTCCCATGTACCTTTGGTCATCTGGCTTTACATGGGTACTGGGAATTGAACTCCAGCCATCAGGCTTTGTAGGCATGTGCCTTTAGCCGCTGAGCCATCTTTCCAACACTTAATGGGTATTTTTAAAGATTGATTTCTATAAGTTGTCACCTGAAAGCAGTGCTAGGTAGGAAAGCTAATTTCTTGCTAATCTGTGTATCTTTTCAAAGTCCAGGACCTCAGCAGCTCCTCATGTCCCTCCACTTTCCTTCCCCATAAAACATAACTTATAAACACTTAGAAATGATGTATTATGCCATACCCTAGCATCTCAGCAATATAGTGTCTTTAAAAAAATAATATCCACTCTGTGTGAATAGTAAAGTTCAAAACCAAGCTAACTAAACAGTTCAGTCGAGCTGTTTATGGTTACCTGTTACACACGGGCTCATGTAGGGATACTGCTCGCGGGGCACCTGCTATTTTTGCACACTGATCCAGACGCGTGACTTCTCTCTGACTTCACCTGATAAATGAGGGAAGGATGCTGATGTGAAGGGAGCGAGCCCAATGGAATGAAGATGGTATCCCGTTTTGCTCTGACTTCTCTCACATCAATCAGAGCTGTTGAAGCTGAAAGCCTCATGGAGCAGAGGCTGGGCAGAAGATGGGAGATTTCCTGTGTCCTCTCAGGTTGAGTAGAGAGACCAGAAGAGAAAACTGCTCAGGAAAGTTCACAAAAGGAAGCATGAAGAGGAGGGGTTGTGGGGAAACGACTCAGTGAGTAAAGACCTTGCCATGCAAGCATGAGGATCCGAGTCCAGATCCTTACCACCTATGCACCCACCCGGCCTACTGGTGCATGCCAGAAATCCCAACACTCGGGAAGCTAAAGAGTCTAGCTGAATCAGTGAGTTCTGGGTTCAGTGAGAGACCCTGTCTCAACAAGCAGGTGCAAGATCAGTTGAGGAAGGCATCTGACATCACCTCTGACCTCCACCACATCATTGCAAACAGCAGCAGGAAAGTGTGCCAAACATGGCAAGGGGAAGTGCACGCGCGCGTGCGCGCACACACACACACACACAAATGCATGTACACCTATATATGAACAAGCATGCACACACACCACACATGTTCACGCACACATGTATACCCACACATGAACAAGCATGCACACCACACATACACAAAGAAGCATTGAGGATGAGTACCAAGAAGCCAGATTCTTTTATTGATTGATTGATTGATTGATTGATTGATTGATTACGTGCATGTGGCCAGATGGCAACCTCAAGGTGTTCTCTCCCTCCACCTTACTTGGGACAGAATGTTGTTTGCTGTTTTGCCATTGTGAATGTCATACTAGTTGGCCCACATGCTTCCAGGTTTCCTGACTCTGCTTCTCATTGCCTTAGACTCACATGTCACTTTGTAGCTGGTTTATGTGGGTGCTGGGGAGGACCCAACTCAGGTTAGCAGACATGAGCAAGCACCTTTAACCGCTGCACCATCTCCCTAGCCCCCACTCCTTTAAATCTTGGGTTGATGTAACTACATTAATATTTCTTACACCCAATCAGGCACTGTGCAGAGAACATTGTGTCCTAAATGCTTGGTGTGTACATGGACCAGATATGGTCCTTGATTGATAGACTTTATAATATAGTAGAAGAGACCATATTTGACCTTGGACATGACATAAATTTCAACACTGATGTGAGAAATAGTAAAATTAATAGTGACTATTCAACATGGTGGTGTCAAAACTGAACTGGGGCTCAGGTGAAGGGCATTAATTGTGGTGGAAGAAATGTGACGGAGAAAACATGTCCAGATGATGCTCTAAAGCCCTTTGCCCCAATGCCATATCCTGCTTTATAGCTCCTAATAGGCAAGGCTTTACCAGGGAGACAGACAGCATGACCCTGCATCTCCTTCCAATCTATGCAGCTGCACTCTGATTATGATATGCTATCTGGCTAGTGCAAACATAGGCGAGTCCCCAGTCACGTAATCCAGAAGTTTAACCCACCAATAATGTAAAGAACTCAAGGTGACATCAGACTGCCTGCCTATAAACTCTGATCCCTCAGAGCTCAGTGCTCAGGCTTTGGAAGATTCCCTTGGGCCCACACTGCTGTGACTCTTCAATCTGTCTCTGGCATCAGCTCTGAGTGCCTTGGTTTCTTGTAACATAATCATGACCACTGGATATGTGAATGCACGGAAAATTAGCATAATGTTAGTAACAAACAAAATGAATTGCGCTTACCGAAAATTCAACTGTGGTTCTCCCTCCCTCTCCTCCACCTTCCTTCCTTCTTTCCTTCCCTTTCTAGCTCCTTCTTTCCCTCCTCCCTCCCTCCCCCCTCCCTCTTTAAAGTCTGCTTACAATATTGTGCTAGTGTGTTTATTAAGTTTGTGTGACGCATGCACAGCGGTAAGGGTTGAAGCACACATTCCAGTGACTCAAGTGATCGATCACTTGGTCAAGTTGTAATCTAACATTGCGACTGCGACCTCACTTGCTAAGTAGCAAAGCCTTAGTGGCTTCCACAGAACAGGAAAGCAGCCCAGTGCCTCGTCACAAAGGACCAATGAATGTGTTAAATGGACCTTTCCTAATTCATGCTTCCTGGGTTTTGCTGAGAAAAGTGCTGTCTTGAATATGTAACTTGCAGAGGTCATCGTACTGCACAAGAGGCTGATCATGACGGGCTAAAAGACGCCTGCATCTCCCTGACAGGAGGGAGCTCAGCTCCTGTGGACCCACTTTGATCTCTGCTGGCTTTCTGACTGAAAGGATTTAGGAAGCTTTTGGCGCTGGTAGAAACAGAACTGTGATGTCTGTTTATAGTAAGTCGACTTTTAGCCTTGGATAAGAAAGCCTTTGTTGAAGCCAATTTATTAGTACATAGCGGGCAACAGGTTCCCTTAAAGTCATCGTTTTCTCATATCAGAAGTCCTTCAATTTTTGCTGGCACCCAGTGATATTTAAAAGGAGTCTATATTTGCTTTTTGTCTGTCATATGCTGGGACTGCAGCCTTCTGAGCTTTCGCAGCTTTTAAATAACAGGAATTTTCATGATGTAATTAATATTATACCCTCTCAGTTGAACACAAGTTTTAAGGGCTAGGTCCATTTGCTGGTTCATTGCATTTCCTGTTCCCACTGAAAGGAGTGTCTATTGTGAGAAGTGCATGAGTAATGGCCCATCAGAGGCGCTGGGTTCCAGCTTGCTAGTGGGCAGGGTATTGACCGTCCAGACTCAGTGATTCTGACATGCAGGCTTCAGAGAAACATTTCCTGCCACCTTCCCGAGGACTCACTGCATTCACGAGGGCTGTCTTCAAAGCTCAGCTCCTGGGCACAGCTGCTCAGGCTGTGAGATGCACATGAAGCTTCCTCCCTCCAGGTGACTCTGAGCAGGCTGGGTGGCAAGGCTTGGCCAAGAGCAGATGTTCATGGACCCAGAAATAGCACAGAATTCAGTCTGGCAGCTTGGAGTTTGGCTTGGAGCCTGCTTGGCTCTTTGGGTAATTATAGGCCACCCGGGCTGAGTGCTGACTGGTACTCCTCCTTGACTCTGAGGCCCAGCAGTTGAAATCCTTAGAATAAGGACTCACTTTCTTTATGAAACCTTCTATGGGATAAGAATGGCTTGTTCTCATCAAAGGTCAGGTTGGCATGGTCCTCAGTGTAACCATGCTGAAGCCTTGAATAGGGGTTATGGAGTGAGCTGGGCCTTCCCTTTCACACACCTGCTTCTTCGTGTTTACTAGCCATCTCTTAGGAACTCACAACATGAGTCTCACAAAAAGCTGAGGAAATGCTACCATGTTCTTGAACGTCCAGAAGTGTGAGTTATATCAATCTTTATATCTATCTATCTATCTATCTATCTATCTATCTATCTATCTATCTATCTATCTATCTATCTATAAAGTGCCTCAAGAATTTTGTTAGGGCTACCTAAAATCACTAGGACTCTACTATTCCTTCTGTGTTTTGGCTCTATTGAATCCCCACACTCAACTTGTCTAAACAGGCAGAGCTGCCTGGGTGTGAACACTGAATGAGTCCAAATTGATCAGTTTTCCCCAGGCAGTTCCTGGTCAGGGGCTCCAGCAAGGTTTGTGTAAAGAGCGGATGTGGAAGTGCAGCTCACATTGACTCCTAGCTCTGTCCTGAAGGCCACACATCAAACTCAAACTGGAGCACAGGTACAGTGGCTGACACTTGTAATCCCAGTACTTGGAAGGCCGAAGCAAGAGTATTGCCATGAATTTGAGGCCATCCTGGCCTACATAGTTCCAGGATAGCATGTCTCCAATAATAAAAGGAGCACAGAAACCTGTTGGTATTCAATTTATTTTATCTTGCTGTTTTGTGTCATAAACATAGTCTCAGGGGAAAACTTTCAAAGTGATTCTTTACTCACATAAAACAAACAAGAAACGGCGTACAGCCACATGCCTACCAACTCATGATGAGTGAGCAAACGAATATGGAATACACACACAAAGGAAGTTTTCTTTATTCAGCCTTTAAAAGGAAAACAATCAACAGGTGACAGACAGTATGGATGATCCTTGAAGACCTGCTAAGGGCAACAAGCCAGTCACAAAAGGAAGTACTGTGCTATTCTTTACATGGGGCATGGGGAGACCATGAGCCCATGGAGACCAGAAGTGCAGTGGGCTCCGAGGGCTGGCAGGGCCAGGAAGGGGCAGCGGGTGCTGTGGGTGGAGCTTCAGCTGGGGAAGGTGGACAGGTGCCAGCATGGATGCCTATATTAGAGGCATGTACTACCATGCCTGGCTATCTGGTTATATTCTTTTTTTTTCTTAATCAAATAGCATGGTAGTTCATTTAAATATACATCTCTAGATAATTGAATAAAATATGTATGAGTAACAAGTTACCAGAGATATTTTCATTATTTATTTTTAAATACTTTTATGCATGTATGTATGGATGTATTTATGAGCAGAGAGAGAGAGAGAGAGAGAGAGAGAGAGAGAGAGAGAGAGAGAGAGAGAGAGAGAGAGAGTATGGGTGTGCCAGGACCTCTTGCCGCTGCAAACGAGCTCTGGATGAATGCTGCACTCTGTGCATCTGGCTGAACTCAGGCTGACAGGCTTTGTAAGCAAGTGTCTTTAACCACTGAGCCAGCTCCAAAATAGGGTCTTTAAATGAAGAAATACGTGTTTTGGATGAAGCCCGGTGTGAGGAAATGAAGGCTTGAGCTGAAGCTCACCCAAGAGTACATGTTCAGCAATATGACAGACATTGTCACACTTGCCTCCAAAGAGGCTGTACAGCCCAAAGTCGCTCACAGTGGGTGACATCTCTGTCTCAGCACTTTTAGTTTATCCTCCGCCAGTCTGATGGCTGGGAGCATGTCTGGGAGAGGTTGAACATCATTTTTGTATGCTTATTGACTTGTAAGATTTTTAAATATATATTTAAAAACCTAATTATGTCTGCCATATGTTTGGCAAATGGTAACTGAATTTACAAATTGCCCTTAGACATGGTGTTTAGTTTACAACAGCCCTGGAGGACCTTGAACTCCTCTCCCTTCCCAAGAGCTGGGATTATAGGTATGCACCATCATGCCAGGGTTATAACAGTTTTTTAGCCATATACTGATATAGACAGTTATGTATATATATTAATTTATATATTATACAGGAATTATATACATATAACTCTTTTTCATGGGTGTGTGTGAACAGGTGCATGCCCCATGCACACACTGCAAAGGTCAGAGGAGGGCGTCGGGTGGCTTCTCTATCTTTCTTCTGCCTTCTTTCCCCAAGACGGTCTCTCCCTGAACCTGGAGCTTGAACCGTTTCTTCAGCCAGACTAGCTGACCCTACTCCTCTGGTCTCGGCCACTGGTTACAGCCATAGAGGCCATCCCTGACTGTTTATGTGAGTGTCGGGAACTGAACCCAAGGTCTCATGCTTGAGGGGCAGACACCCTGATCCACTGGTCCATCTCTTCAAGTCCTGAACTCTGCTTATGATTGAGAAGTCTTTCATGTCATATCTAGAACTTGAATTGTATGTTTCAATTTTCTTTATTTGCAAGGATAGAGGGAGAGAGGGGAAAGGATGTGCACACCAGGGCCCCCAGCCACTGCAAACAAACTCAAGATGCATGCACCATTTTGTGCATCTGACTATACGTGGGCACCGGGGAATCTAACCAGGGTCATTAGGCTTTGCAGGTAAGAGCCTTAATTGCTGAACCACCTCTCCATCCCTTGTATTGTTTTAATTGTTGCTTAGCATTATTACTTTATTCTTTTGGTGTAATCGTCAAGGAGAAAACACTTTCCTCTTTTATAAAAATAATAGTTATTCAAACCCTTTCTTGTGCAGTATGCTAAGTTCTCTTCATTCTTTATAATACGTGCACCTGGAAAGCAGGTGAGGAAGCCAGTTCTTGCCCAGCAGAGCAGCTGGAGATTGGGTAAGGCTGGGGAGCAGGCTTCAGAGGGGCAGCCATGGTCTGAATAGCAAATCGGACAGCATACTGTTAGTTCCTCGTTTCCCCAAAAACGGCTCTGTGGAGGTTTCTTCGGTGACATTAACTCCATTCAAGTTGACAGTTACACACCAGTGTGCTTTTCCTGGGGTAAACAGCTCATATTATCTATTACATTTTTAAAGGAGTTGGGAAAGGTCAAGAATTATGAATTGCACAAGTTGCAAAAAAAAAACTTGCTTAGTAAATGTTTCTAGTTATGTTATTTCTTCTTGAAACATTTCACCCAATGTGTATCCTTTTGACCGGAAGTTAGGTAGCCAATCAGGAGAGAAAAGAGAACAGCATGGCCGCCTGTTGCAGCATCTGATCCAGACATCCATCCCATCAGCTTGTAATGGGTGAGCTGAGGATTAGAATTTAGATGATGCCCAGCAAAAATTCCAATGCACCCCAAAATTTAAGGAGTACCCGAATTCTTGTCTACAAAGTTAAAGAATTAAAATCATAGACTACCAGATATTAAGGTATAGTGGGAGACTTTATTAAGGGAACATGGGGAGTTTCAGAGTTCTCCAGCCACCAGGGTGGGGAGAATATGAGGCAGAAGTTTTGGTCAAAATTTATGCTGTTTAATTAAATAGGCAGGAAAAGAAAATAATAGAGAGCTCCCATCATGAGAGGGAAAGGTTTATGTGGGAAAGAATCCTGAGACACCCCCCCTCACCCCAGCCTAAGGGCCTTACCTGAAAAATGAAAGTCTTCCTTCTAGGATGCCATGTGGAAGAGACTGGCCTTAATTCTAGGGAAGCTTTTAAAACTTCCACCAGGTAAGTCAGAGAGACAGCTGATTGGCCTATACCTGACCAATCAGTTTTTGCATCTAGGTTTGGGCTCCCTGCCAAGGGGAGGGGGTCTATGGAGCTTGCTGAACTGTCACAAGGTCTCTGGCCCCTACTCCAGAGGCAGCCCCTAGCCCACACCAATCAGCCCTCAGACTCCCTAAGCCTGAAAGCTCTCCACGGTGAGATTTCTGTGGATCCTTCAGGTGGGCAAGGTCTCTTTGTTGGCTGTTCATCTCTTCTGAACTTCCAGGTTCCTGTCCTGAAGCCCCTGTTCCTCCATGGACCATGGGCTCTCTGCGCCCTCCTGCTGGCCACATAGCAGGAGCCCTGGCACTTTCTTCTCTTTCCTTTATTCCTCCCCCATGGGCTCTCAGACCACCTAGGTGTATCTATTTCCCTTCCCTTGAATCCATACTTCCCTAAATAAATATAATAATTTAATAATTATCCTTCCCAGTCTTGTTTTATCCCAATTCTTTGGTAAAACAGACATGAACTCAGGGTTTGGTGTTTAAGGACTCCTCCTGAACTCCAAATAATCCTGCTTCACTTTCTTGAAAGTTTTTTTTTTTTCCATCCGTAACCTCCAATTAAGAAAGGCAGGATCTGTTGTTTTACCATCAGCAAGCATGTAAATATTTTTATTTATTTAATTTTTTTTCTCTCAGAGCACCCTGCTTCCCTTTTTTGCAGTCTTTCCTGTTTCAGAAGCCAGGTTCTCCTGAAAGCTGAAGCAATTCCTTGGGAGAACTGTGAGGGAACCTATGCCCCAAGCACTAAGTCCTGGTTGCAAACCACCATGTGTGCTGTCGCAGTGAGACCCATGAGGCCTGAGGAGCTGGTGGGGTCCCAGCGACCCCAGATCTGCTCCTTTGACAAAGTTATTTCCTGGAGAAGAGAGGTGAGATGAGATCCCAGTGTGAGTAAGTGATTAGACTTTGAGGCAGTTCAGAAAGAAGCTCTCCCTCCCCCCTTTCCTATCTACAAGTATCTGAAACTCTGAGGGTAGGATATTAACATAACTTCTTCCTGTTACAGTCTTGTCTTCCAGCCTCTCAGCAGGGTTTCTCTTTGAAATAAGAGTTGGGTGTGTGGAAGGCACTCAGGAGCCAAGCTTGGAGCCAAGAAGAAAAGCAACCAGCCCATTTCCCATCCAAAGAGTAACCCAACACAGCTGTTACTTTAGAGAGAGCCCTTGGGAAATGGTTTTATTATTATTTACTATCTTTTAAGAAACCAGTGTACATTGCTGAGGAAACAACCTGAAACTAATTTAGCTTTGATGATATAGTCTGTTAAGCAAAATTTAATAAGTTAGTTGGTTGTTTTAAGAAAGCTCTCAAATCACGTTTTTTTAATGGTACTGGAAATTGAACCTGGGCCTTGTGCATGCTAGGCATGTTATGTACTTTCCTAATAAGTTACATGCCCAGGCCTCATTTTACTTTTTGTTTTGAGAGAAAAACCTCACTTATGTCACCCAAGCTGGCCTTGAACACATGATCCTTCTGCCCCAAGGCCTCAGACTAGGTGGAATTACAGGCCAGATTTCACAATCCCACCCCCTTTTTTAAAAGACAAAATCATTAAATATCAATTCAGTGATACAAACCAGAGATTCCCAAATGCCCTGAAGATACCATATAATTATAAGCATAAATAATAAGAAATAACAAAATAGTACATTTTCCCATTTTCTTCTATATTAGCTAAATTCAGTTCAAAGAATTATTAAAGGAAGGTTAAGTTCTCTTATGTATTGTGCTCTTGTGGGAATTGTAACAAGACCAGTGGAAACAGGAAATATACAATAAATTCCCCTTTTTATTATTGTCACTGAATACTTTTATGGTATTGTCAAGTCATGTGGGGGGACTATTAAATTAAATCATAACTTATGTATGAATAAATGGCCTCAGCAGAATAAAAACCTATGTTCTTATGCAGTGACTTTGCAATAGTAGCTTGTATCTGCCTTGGAGAGTGAAGTTAACAGTGATACTGAAATGAAAAGAGGCATTTGCCACTGAACACGTGAAAGGCTATATTTAATAGAATTTTCTAAGTGAGTAGATTAGACATTCATGTTATATTGTATTTTATTAGTCTGGATAGAAAAAAAGATGACTTAAAAACAAATCTTTCAGAATATGTTTTCTGATCTTAGTATTTCTTTTAACGAATCTAGTATATGATATTACTAGATAGGATATTAGCGAGGAGAAAGGTATATCCAAGGCTCTACATCATGTTCTTAACCAGTACTTCTTTAAGACAAGAGAAATATGTTTCTTCAAAAAAAAATCAATATATTTACCCTTTAATTACTGTCACCAGGAAGGTAACTTTTAAAAAGTAGAAAAAGAAGAAACACTCCTATTTTTCCTGGGTCCCAAAGAAAAGTCAAGAAAATTAAAAAAAACAAAGCAGTTTCCCCTCTCATGAGACGCCTAGACTGAGACTTCCTCCAAATGTGAATTTCTACGCTATAAGCTATTTTCCCAAGAGACTGTCCTGTGGCTTACACGAGAGCATAACCACAGAGTAATTGTTCCTTCCTGTATTAAAAAAAATTTATTATTGCAAGAAGAGAGAGAGAGAGAGAGAGAGAAAATGAGTGAATGCACCAGGACTTCCAGCCACTGCAAACATACTCTAGATGCATGCATCACTTTGTGCATCTGGCTTTACGTGGCTACTGAGGAATTGAACCTGGACCATCAGGGCTTGCAAACAAGGGCCTTTAACCGGTGAGCCATGCCCCCAGCCTCTCTTCCTGTATTTTTCATGTACAACATTTAGGCCTTTTGTCAGGTTGAGTCACAATCTTATAAAGCTAGGAGAGAAAATGTCCATATTTTTTTCTTTAACATATTTTGGATAGAAGTTGTCGTTCTTCAGAGTGGATGTATCTCAGGTGACACTCTTGTGAAGGTGACCACATTTCCTTTGTTATTAAACTGAGTCATGATGGATGAAGCACCGTGAGGACAAGTTTTCTTGTCCCTGAGCTCCTCGGCCGTCAGTGCCTGGCTGGGTAGCTCAGACCCTCTCAGCTTGCTATATGAAAGGTTTACAGAGAATTAGACCCTCTTCCTTTCAAAATCTGAGGATGTTTCACAGAAGAGTACATTTAAGTGATTTTTTTTTTCATTTCCATTCATGGCTTTTATTATTAGAAACACATTGAATCAAGGAGATTAAATCGCTTTTATATTCTGTGTTATTCCCATTTTAAAAAAGGAAACTCAGGCCAGAGTTCAGAGTGCTAACCAGCATGAGCATTCCTGTTGGGGGGTCACGGCCCCCTGGCCCCCTGCAGTTAGCCCAAGTCTCACCAGCCAGCAGGAGAAAGGGCTCAATTGGGGAGAGGTGAGGCTATGGTCGGACAGACACACAGGACCAGAAGAATTGTCGGGCAAATCTCATTTTATTTGAGCACCCAAAGCCCTTTTATAACCTGAGGCTGCATTGTTCAGCCTATTTCTCTCAAGCAATAAATTCAAACTTTTTGGTGGGAGCCAATCAGCAGAGTACAGCAGAGCAAAGTACACCTCCTTAGGGTGCATTGTTTTACAGCCAATCAGCAGGGTCTACATGGAATTCAGTGAGCAGGATCAAGGCTTATCAGCTACACAGAATTCACCAAACAGGATCAAGGTTTATCAGCTACTACTTCTGCCTCCAGGGATTAAAGGTGTATGCCACCACACCTGGCTTTATTCCATATTCTAAAACTTAGTTTAAGGTTACTCAGTTAGGCTGGGGCCCAATATCTCCCCCTGTTTTTGTTTGTATGCAGGAGAGTTCACCCCATACTTGCCGTAAAAGCAGGGGAGTGGCAAGGCTCCAGCCTGGGAGCGTCCTTGATAGCGTGACATGAGGTCACTGTGTGAGGCCTTGCCCTCTCTACAGGTTCAGTCATTAGGCTTGCTTAGAATATAGAGCTGTTCTTAAGGAAATCAGATGATTGAGTTATTGAAAACACCTGATATCAATTTTTTCTCCCTTCTATGGCTACTTCCCTTTTCAGTTCATGTCTCAACAGTGGCTCTACATAATGGGGATAAGAGGAAATTGTAGATGCTAGATGTGTTATGATGTGTTTAATAAGAGGAATTTCAGTGGAACTTAATGAAGGAAAATAAAGAATGGTATTTTAACTATTATGGTTATGGTTACTCATCAACAGCTCACAAATGCTAAATTGTTCATGGGTTAAAAAAAATATATATATATATATATATATATATATATATATATATATATATATATATATATATATTAAAAATCAATACGAAAAGGACTCTTAAGGTACTAGTCCAAGCTAACTATATTTCTTTGGCAATATGTTAATTATTGAGAAAATTGAGTTTTTAAGACAAGAGTTGCTTACTAATGTTAATTTTCTAAAATAAGGTTCTCACATCTAAAAACATTGTAGGGCTTAAAAATGGTTTTTATTTGTTCATGCTAATGCTATCAAATGGTCATCATTGGACTTATATAACTTAAAGGGTTAATTTCAGCCATTGTGGCTTCTATCCTCCTGTTAGATAAAATATGTTGGGATAACTTAGTTAAGCTTTTGTAAAATTTCTGTCATGGATAAAACATAAAATTGTTTTATATATATATAACAACATTGGTTGTCACATGTTTTCTCTTTCAAAAACAGATTCACCAAGGGATATTAAAACTCAGCTGTTCTAATTTAACAGTGTCCAGACTCTGCTTTATTGTGGGTAATCACAGAATCTCTATCTAAGATGTGGTGTACTTCAAGTCAATTGCCTCTAAATAAACTAACTCTTTAAGACATATTCCCTACTCCAGGGTACAACCTCAAGCTCAAACCATGATCCACATCTGAGGAAAGTTATTTCAGCCAATTTACTGGGACAAGACATATTGGGAAATGCCTGTGCTTATATCACTACTGATAATAAAGCATTTTATGATGATCTAATAGACCACAAGGAGGGAAATCAGCTCCCTCCCAAATGTCCCAATGACCTCCATACATTCTCCAACTATAGAGGAGACCCTCCCAAGGTGCCCAGGGTACACCCCCAATTCTAAAGCCACTGACCCCCAAGTCCCAGCCATTCAATGGCTCCCTGGGCCACCTGTATGGGTGGAGCAGTGGCCTTTGCCAGATCAAAAGCTTGAGGCCCTTAAAGATATTATCTCAGAACAACTCCAGTTGGGGCATATCTGTCCCTCCACCAGCCCCTGGAACACACCTGTCTTTGTGGTCAAAAAGGCCTCCAGGAAATGGAGGATGCTACAAGATCTAAGACAAATTAACGCTAGGATGTCCTTGGTAGGAACGCCCCTAAGAGGCCTGCGCTGGATCCCAGCCATCCCCTCTAACTTGTACATAATGGTCATAGATATAAAAGATTGCTTTTATTCCATTCCCTTACACCCCAATGATTGTGCCAAGTTTGCCTTTTGTTCCCTCAAAAAAACCTCCAGGGCCCTGATGCCCGATATGAGTGGACAGTTCTGCCCCAAGTATGGCCAACAGCCCGGCTTTCTGCCAAGAATATGTAGAGGCTATCCTACAACTGCCCAAAGTCATTGTTAATGAGAAGCACTGGTTACTTAAAACTAAAGTGGTGTTTTAAGTCATATTTCAAATAATGGTTGGCTTAGGGACCCAGAATTGTTGTAAAGTGTCAGACTGTTGGACACTGCTTGTTGGCACTGCTAAATGGGACACGGAGGACAAAGGGTTAATGATATTTGAACAGGTTTGAAACCCCGGTGATAATCCAGTATGCGTTTCGCCAACTCCATTGTCAACCCTAATTTCTGACCCCCCTGAGCAAGCCATAGGAACCCAGTGCTTTCACCTCGGCATGATTGACAATGGGTGTCAGACCCAAGTGACAAATTTCTCTGTACCCATCCCCACAGACAGTGACTAGAATCACATATTTCCTGCCACTCAGGCCCCCCAATTATACAAATTAGGTATTCACAGGTTGTCTACATTATCTTATCCCCTTGGAGTATGCCAACTCCCCAACCTGGCTGACCAATTCCCTTGCCCTTCCCTGCCCCTCATCCTCCTGGATTCTTTTTCCTATAAATGTAAGCTCTCCCCATTCAATAAATGACACATGGATGCACGATACACATCTGCTCTCGTCTGTGTCCCGAGAGTGTCCTCTCGTACCTCGCTGGCCATACCCTGCATCCACCCCCAGCTCTGTGGAACTGCCCTGAGACAGTGAAGCAGCAGCCCGTGGCTGCAGCTTCCAACCGATTTCTCTCCATGAGGAAAAACGACATCAGACATACCTCAAGATCTCCCAAGAGAACACAAAATCATATAATACCCACTGTTTGATAACTGTGTGTGAATGTGTGTATGCATGTGTGTATATGTGTGCACATGTGTGCATGTATGGGTGCTAGTGTGTGTATGTACATGCATGTATGTGTGTGCATGTATGTGTGTGCATGTGCATGTGTGTGTGTGTATGTGTGTGAAGGGGATGGAACCAGGGCCTCTTGCATACTAGGCAATTGCTTGGTCACTAATCTACACTCCTACCTTGGATAACTTTTTTAAATTCGGCATAGTATGAATATTTTCCTGTTTCATTTCCTCTCCCATCTAGTGTACTAAATTTTTTGAAAATATTTTTAAAATTTATTTTTAACCAGAGAGAGAGAGAGAGAGAGAGGGAGAGAGAGAGAGAGAGGGAGAGAGAGAGAGAGAGAGAGAGAGAGAGAGAGAGAGAGAGAGAGAGAGAGAGAGAGAGAGAGAGAGAGAGAGAGAGAGAGAATGGGGCACCAGGGCATCAAGCTGCTTCAAACAAACTCCAGACACATGTGCCACTTTGTGCATCTGGCTGGAGAATTGAACCCATGTCATTAGGCTTTGCAGGCAAGAGCCTTCACCACTGAGCCATCCCTCTAGCCCCTAGGTCATTTTTAATGGTGTATGCATAGTAGCTCATATAGTGCACACCAATCTCCTATTATTCATCAGGGTAAATCTACAGAAGTGGAGATATGGCTCAAGATTCTGAGACTTCTACCCTCCAGTGAGCCTTTGTCCTGTACATGGTCCATTTCTGCCTTCTTCCTCCAGCAGGACTTGATGGGGCCTGCCTTCCTATCTCATACCAAGCATTGCTTGAAGGTTTTACAGGTTCTCTTTTACCTGAACAGCTCAAAATGCCACACAGACATGCACTTATCAATGTCTGAGCAAGAAGGGTGTGAAGCTTGGTTCGTTGCAGGGTCCTCACTATTCAGTTGAGGTAGCTTAATTCATAATAGCAAAGAACTGGAATCAAGGCAAATTCCCAACACTGGATGAATGGAAATCAAAGTTGTGGTACATATACACTATGGAATTCTACGCAGCTGAAAGGAAAAATGACATAATGAAATTTAAAGAAAAGTGGATGGACTTGGAGCAGATCATTCTAAGTGACCTCACACAAGAGCAGAGAGCCAAGGTCCTCATATTCTTCCTCATATGTGGTTCCTAACCATGTTAAATCGGAACATTAAGAAAACCTGTCAGTGAACAGAGAGACTGTAAAAGGGGATGGAAGGAAGGGGGGAGGAATGAGAAGGTGGGGGGACTAATACAATAAACTAAACTAATAATGAAACCCTAGCTTTTATACAGTAAGCTCCTGAGGAAGCTGTGGGCACCTCCTGGTATGAGAGGCCATGAATAGAATGGGAGGAAGCCTAACCTCAAGAATAATTGCTCAGGCCTGCATCTCCCTATTCCAGTTATTGGTTCCTTCCCACACTGAACTGTTGATCAAAGAGACCCAAGAGGTCCCCAAAATGAGACAGACTTCTGTCAAAGCTCTTGAATACCTGCCCCAGGCCTAAGGTAAGACCCTATTTCTGAAGAAATCAGAGTGTTATCAAACAACATCAGGAGATTCTGCTAGATCCAGAATGGTAACCAGCTCCCAGATGGTAGCATGTGTAGCATTGAAAGGTGTTGCACGAGCTGCCAGGGGAAAATGAACAGTGATATTTGGAGGAAGCAGAGACCACTGATATACAATATAGACAGTTGTCACAAGAATGCTGAACACACGGCTGTATGGAAGAGCCCAGCAAGTCAAGAAATGCTCATCTGTGCACTAGGGGTACTAAACATAGGAGGGTAATCATTGACTTACTGATTGGCTAAGAGAGCCGCTTAGTGACAAGGAACCCTTAACTGGAACTGGGATCCATGGCATAATCCTATGAGGACCAAGAACCCGGGCTCCCAGGGGAAATTCCCACTACCAGAGAGCTACAGAGATACTATACCCATTAGTAGCTAGCCAAAATAGCAATGCTGTCTCATTTAACCTATATTGATCTCACTCTCTGATAGAGATTCTGTTTGTATTTTTCAGAAGGCATTGAGAGAGCCGGGGACAACCCATTTCCACCAACAAGACATTGGATGATGGCAGACATCCTGGCATGAGACAAACCACACCTAGCCTTCACACAGGGCCAAAATGAAACCTATGAGAAAGTGACGAGACAAACAGGAGACCAATCACCAAGGAAAGTCTGATAACCCATGAAAGGTCAATGGAGACAGACACCAACGATACCCAACACAACTCAAAGCAGAAGTCCAGAGACAAGTTCTCAAGAAAAAAACCGCACTTAAAACTCACCCACTATGACTCAGGGAACTGAGCGGAAGAGGGGAACGGAAAGAATTGAAGAGCCATGGTGAGGGAGAATATCCAGAGACATTGCCCTCCTCAGCAACAATACACAAAGGGGGAAGAAATAAAGGAAAACTGGCTACCTCTGGTGCAGTTCATAACCCCCCACCCCACCCTTTGGATAGATCCAGTATGTGCAGATAGGACCAGAGTTGAACTGAATTATGGGATGCCTTGTTGGTGCTTGCTCAGAGAATTGCTTGGTATGGGAAAGCCTCCATTGTTTTGATGGCCAGAAATATTGATGTGAATAGTAGAATTCAAAAAAAGGTTTGGGAGCTGAGAAGGTGACTCAGTAGTTAAATGCACTTTTGCTTGCAAAACCTGACAATGGGCTCCATTCCCAAGCTACCCACATAAGCAGGATGGCAACAAGTGGTGCAAGCATTTGGTGTTTGTTTGCAATGGCACGAGACCCTGGAGCACCCACCCGTCTACATGTGCACACACAGGTGTATAAATATTTTGTTTTCAAATAACTTCACAAGATAAGAGGAATTCTATCTAAGGGACTATATATAAACTATATGCTACCAATGCCACATACTTTAAAAATAGCTTAATCTAGGCATGACTGTAAAATATAACACTTTGCATTATAGAATATTAACAACATATGGAAATGCAGATGGAAAGAAAGCCTTTTGACAACAGGCATAGTGTGGGGTAGAAGTTGGCTCCCTAGAATCTTCTTTCCCTGGTGGTACCTGCCGTCTTTGTACATGTGCCTTTCTCGCTTCACTTTTTCTTATTGAACCTTCTCCCCTGGGTCCCTTCTCTTGTTTTCTACTGTTTACTTTCATCTTCTCTGGGTTTGTGTTCATGGGGATTTTAAATCTGGGCCAGTAAAAGAAAAAGAGGGAACCTTCTAGTTAAGACTCTGTATACTGACTTACTTTATCTTCAATGAAACATGTCTGTAAGTACAGACAATGGAAGGGAGCTAAGACCCCGTGGCCTGTGGCCCCCTGAACACTGCTCCTAGAATTGATGGCATTGAATGATCTGGGTTGGGAAAGTCCAGAATTCAGATCGAGCTCCATTACTGATCAGCATTTTACTATTGGACTAACTTCCAAAATGGTGTTTTCATGAGCATTACGTAAGAGAATTATTGAAAGCACTTAACAGTACATCACACAGGAAAACATTGTTAGCTCTTCTTATTCAAGCATCGAGATAGAAAGTCATTTCAGACTATGAGTCACGTTGGTTCTACTAGCTGTTACTGGGCATTACTTTGTCCACTTAAGAATGATATGCAGCTCTTGTATGTCAACATCAAAATTAAAGTTTTGATATTTCTGATGTTAAAGGAGCCTTGGCCATTTCTGAAGAGTGAGCTCTAGTTTCTATGAGATGGCACTGAATAGTACCTCAGAGATAACCCATGACAACATTTAGAGCAATGCCCAGCTAGAAGGGGTTAGCCATTACTCTTTCTCTTCTTATCACTCTTATGGTTGCCTTTGTCTTATCTTCTCTCTTCCTCCTCTCTTCTCTTTCTTCAGCCTTGTAAATTCCTGTGTGTTCCTTGCTGGTTGCAGACCTTCAGCTCCAGCATCCATGGAAGATATTTATAAGAAAGTTTTTGTTTTCTAAGAATCTGGGTGCCAGCCATTGAGATAAAAGGTCTGGTTGCCCCCTTCCCTTTAAACTATTTCAAGCTCGAGTAGAGAATCTACTTAAGAAGTCAAGTTGCAGCTACAGCCTGGATTCACCCCATGTCCTAACGTATCATTTCTAACTACTGAGATTACTTATCAGCAACACAGTGTGTCTTTTATCTGTGTCCAAGAAGATGCACTCGTCAAGGGCAAGGATGCATCTAGGACATTGTGTTCTCACACAGAAAGATGCAGTGAGTAACAGATTCTCTTCCTTTCTCCACCATCGTGTTTGTCCTTTACTTGTCATACCTTCTGATAACACCTGCAGGGTCACATGATTTCTGGCCAAGTAAAAGAAGCAGAATTGTCTAATGTGATAAAGTCAGGGACCACTCCAGAAGGAGCCAAGCTGAGCCAAGCTGGGTCAATGAGGAATTGTCCATGTGATAACATACATGGTTAGCATGAACCAAGGTCACTTGAGGTTTATCTCAAGCTGAATCAGTTGTCACTATTCAGCTGACCAAGCTGAATCAGTTGTCACTATTGGGGTGATTAAACATGCTTTATTGTAGGAAGTGATTGTCTTTCTTATGATTCTGCACCACCACATGGGTCTAGTGATAAATATGTGAGACTTTTTGTTTAAAAAACTCTGATTGGGTGACTGGATCGAGCAGCATTGGGGTGTTCAGAGCTAGGTATGATGGTGCACACCTTCAGTCCTCGCATTCAGAAAACAGGAAGGAGTGCTGCTGGGAGTTTGAGGCTAGGCTAGGCTGCAGAGTGAGACCCTGCCTCAAAACAAAGCACAATTGTCAAATTTAATTCCCAGAAATAAAAGTAAAAAAAAAAACACCAGAGCTGGACGTGATAGTGCACACTTTTAACCCCAGCACTCAGGAGGCAGAGGTAGGAGGATCACATGGGTCAAGGCCACCCTGAGACTACATAGTGATTTCCAGGTCAGTCTAGGCTAGTGTGAGACCCTCTTTCAACAAAGCAAGCAAGCAAGCAAGCAAACAAACAAACAGAAAGAGTGGGAAGTCTTATTAAGGCGGTTTGGGAATTTTTAATTCACTTTCTCACAGAAGATGTTATAACAGTTCCATGGAGACCACTTGAGCCCAATAAAGTAGGGCATGATGGGAATGCTTCCCCAAGGAGCAGAAATCAGCAATCCAACCCAAACACAGAGACCAGACGCCACTGTGGGAGCAGGTGTGACGTATGTGTGTGTGTGTCTGTGGGTATAGGTGTGACATGTCCAAGTGTGTGTCTGTGCCCCTGAGCAACACGGGGGTTGTATGTATGCTGCTGAGGCACAGTGGGCAGGAGAGGGTGTGATCTTTTCATTCTTGAGTCTAGCTGAGTCTTGATAACTTTGGGTGTATTTATTTTAATCTCATAGGGCATTCTCTATGAAGATCACATACAAGACTTTCTAGCACTTGAAGATCTGTCTTCACTGTCTGTTATATCCATGGAGTCAACATTCATTTTGTGTTTCCAGGTGTTGCCTAATGACAGGAATATTCTTGTATTTTGTCTTCCTTGGAAGGAAGAAAACGAAAGTTATTTATACCTCGATGAGCTGTAACTTACTGTACTTGTTGAAGACCAGCATTACATTACAGTATAGTAAGGACCGCCCATGTCCTGCCTAACCCCTCTCTCAGCAGATCTTGTCAGCTCAGCTCTTCACAAGTGTCTGAGAGGCTTTGTAATGGGAGAGCTGGGGTTCCCAGCTGATTCTAATGTACCTTCAAACTTAAGAGTATCCAGATTCTTGTTCTGTAAAATTAAAGAATTAAAATTATAGACCACCAGAAGATATAGTGTGAGACTTTATCTAAAAAGAAATGAGAAGTTACAGATATTTTCACCCACTAGTGAGGAGAGAGCACGTGGGGGAGGTTTTAGCCACATACCTGTAAAATCTGTGCTGGTCCGCCAAACAAGAAAAAGAAGGAAAGATATAAAAAGGCTCCCATCATAAGGGAAAAAATTCATGTGGGAAAGAACCCTGAGCCCTCTCACCACAGCCAAAGGGTTGTGATGAGGGGTCCTTAACTAGGCCTGGAGCCTGGAGATTCAGATGTCTCTCTGTTGGTGAGTCTGAGGAAAAAGAGAACTAACCAGCTTCCTGTCCCAGGTGACTATATTTTCTGGGCTAGGAAAGTCAGAGACTGCTGGTTGGTCTATCTTTGACCAATCCGTTTCAGGATTGAACTCTAGTAAGAGACATCTCACACTCAAGGGGAGGGTCAGGCATGAGACCCGTGGAACCTGCCTGAAAGTACAAGTTTAAGGACACTTCTGGTTACCTTTGGAGGTCCCAGTCATTTTAACCTGTCACGGATTGTTTTACTTCTAACTGGCTAAATAAGAAGTATGTTGTAAGTGCTTACGAAGAGGAGATCAAGGAGGGAAGACAGAGGGAGGGAGGGAGGAAAAGGAAAGAGGGAGAAGAAAGAAGAGAGTTGTGCTGCTTGGGGAGTTTTTATCAGTGCTCACTAAAGAAGTAGAGCCTGAGAGTCCATATCACTCGGAGGCATATTTATGACTTGATTTGAGTCTTGGTTTGCAGGCCCATGAGAAGCAACATGATCAGGATTAATTAATTTGCTCAACCGGGGGCTGGAGTGATGGCTCAGTGGTTAAGGCACTTGCCTCTAGTGCCTAAGGCCCTGGGTTCAATTCCAATTCCCCAGTATCCACATAAGCCAGACCCACAAGGTGGTGACCCTGGTGCTCTCTCTCTCTCTCTCTCTCTCTCTCTCTCTCTCTCTCTGCTTGAAAAGGAATAAATAAAATATTTTTTTAAAAATTGCTCATTGGGCTGTTAGAGAAACGAAAGGCAGGAGTGTCTTGGTGACAGCAGCTGATAAACTAGAGGAACATGTGGACTTAAAAGCAGATTCACACAGGGTTTCTTGCCTCAGAATCCTCTAGAACTTTATGACCTTAGCTATGGTACAGAGCAGTTCCTGAATAACATGCACCAACATGAAGCACAGTGTTGGCCTTATAAAGATATATAGCATGTCAGGAGCCTGGGCCTGGGGGAGACAATCAACAGCTCTTAAATTCGGCCAAATATTCCCCTCAGTGAGGGGGAACCCTTGATTGGAACTGGGGATTCAGGGCGATATGCACCGGATCCCATACTCTTGGGCTCCCAAGAAAAGATGCACTATGGGAGTGATTGACAGGGAGGCTACTAAAAATAGAATCTAGGTAATCCAGAATTGTGTATATTTATTAACCTATACTGATCTCACTCTCCGATGGAGATTGTGTTTGTATTTTTCAGGATGCAGTGAGAGAGCTGTGGCCCATCTAACCCTACCAACCGACCACAGGCAGAAAGCTGAGATCCTGGCAAGAGAGGAGCCACCACAGTCATATCGTGGAGGATCCATATGGAACCCTGCAGAGAATGATGGGATGAACAAGGGACCCACAGCCACAGCCATTCAATCAACTCAGGATAAGCCAGTGAGACAGAAACCAATGATTCTCGACACAAAAGCCCTTAAGCTTACAACATTAAAGCATCCTTAATACTCACCCACCACGACTCAGGGAACTGAGCAGAAGAGGGGGTGGAAAGATTGTGAGAGCCGTGGTGGGGGAGATGGTCCAGAGGCATGGCACCCCTCAGTAACAACACACTTGGGCCAGGAGAACCGGGCTGAGTACTAGGCTATCCGGGGTCCCCTGCCACAAGGACTGATCCAGATGACCCACGGAGGAGTATATCCAGCTGATTGGGGATGGGGAGGGGGGCACTGGGGAATTGGGGATAACAACTCATTGCTGGCCCACTAAACAATGTAACTCATTATGGACAATAAAAAAATATATATATAGCATGTCCAAAGCAGCTTCAGTTCTTGGTTGTCAGCAGTTCATTCAGCGCGTATCTGTCCCACCTTATATTTATGTAGTGTTTAATTGTCATGGAATTTTTGCTTACATATAAGTAAAGAACAGGCAATATGAAGGAAAATTGTCTGGGGTCATGGCACATATAACAAAAATGAAAAATGGAAAGTTGGAGTCATTCTAAATAACATTATGCTCTGTTATTATGCCACATATATTTTTATTTGTTGACAGTTTCATGTATATTCTAATTACTTCATTCTCACTCAAGCTGAACCCCTTCTTCTCACCACTTACTAGTAACAATACCACTGAAGAGAATAACTCCCTCACTCCTGTGCCCATGAACAGCTCCTCAGGGAAGAGTGGTGTCTGAGTCATGGAGGAATGTTGACTGGCCTTATCTTATGCAGGTCTTGTGCAGGTGCTGTGAGTTTATGAATGTGATGGTCATGTCATGTTCAAATGATGGGGTTCCACAGCATTCCTCCCCATCTTCCAGGTTCCACATTCTTTCTGCACCCTCTTTTACAATGATCCCCGAGCCTTGGAGGGGAGGGTTAGATGTCTCACGTAGTGCTGAGCACTCAGCAGTCACTTATTCCCGGCACTCTGATGAGTTTTCACTATTGCCATTAGTCACCACCAACTGCAAAAAGTTTTCCTGACCAAAGGTGAGAACAGCACTAATCTGAGGCAACACTATAAATACATAGAAGACAATTTGAAGGGTACAGTGTGTCAATTCAGCCAAACAGCAGGACTATCTTCCTTCCTGGCCGTAGGCTTTGGCTAGGTTGTCGGTATCGGTTGTGAGAACCCTTCTGTGAAACAGGACTCAGATCCAATCCAAGAGCAGTGGTTACCCCCCCAACAGTCATATCACTACTTCACCAGTGGGCACATTTTGCCTGGGTGGTCAGCTGGATAGCTCAGAGGGACCACTCTTCATAAGACTGTTGATGACTTCTCTCCCCAAGCAGGTTGTATAGCACTTTCTAGCACTATGAAAGCTAGCCAAAAGGGAGGAAGATTCCAGGCTCTCTGTTTATTTGTGATTTTATTCATAAACAGTCAATATTATCCTTATTTATTGTTGCCAGGTATGGTGACTCATGCCTGTAATCGCAGCACTTGAGAAACTAAGGTAGTAGGATCACCATGAGTTTGACCCCAGCCTGGGCTACAGAGTGAGTTCCAGGTCAACCTGGGTTGGAATGAGATTCTGCCTCACATAATAAAAGAATCATACCTCAGGATCCAAGTAGCCTTTGGAATTCCACTATACTTGGTGATATGTTCCTCAGACACTACACAGACATCTCATCCATCCATGCTATAGAGAAACTAGACCCTAGGCGCATGCAATGTCATCTGAGGCCAGTGAGACAAAATGAGGCTTCCGGTAAACCCCTAAGGAACCCAGTGAGTAACTATCCATCTTACCCATCCAAGTTAGAAACCAAATAAAATATAAGCCCCACAGATAAAATCGCAAGTATTACTAACACAAGTTCATAGGAGAACATGGCTTTAGCTGTATAGTTGGTCTTACTATTTTGTGACCCACGATTAATAAGAATTAAAATGGGGTGGGGCAGTGGTCCATTGCAGGTCTCCCCAGCAGGCTAAGCAACACTTAGAAGTGGTAGTACATGGCACCTGTGAAGTCCAAAGAGGAGGATAGAACCCGAGACCTTTCTTCACATGGATGTGCAGGTCTGAAAGTTTCTTCTCTGTTTAGGCTCATCTGGTCAGTCTGGAAGAGTGCACCTCTCCTCCTCCACCTAGAAGTATGTTCTTACTTCCCAGATGACATTAAGTTCATCCCAGCATCCTTCCTACCTGATTTCATTGCACTTCTATTTATTTTCTTTACTGTTCTTTCCCTGACTAGAGGGCTTCATGCTCTATCTATCATAGATAGCATTAAGCATTTATTTTAAAGAGACTCTCCTATTTTCAGTCTTTTAGACACAGATTTTCTTATAATAATAAAGTTGATGTTAGGGGCATAAAAGAGTTAAGCACCAATTTTTTTCCTGTTCTTTCTCCTGATTTGATGTTTTTATCTCCCCCTTCCCTCTGTGTGTGCACTTGTGTGTGTTAAGTATGTGTGAGTGCAGGCATGCATATCCATGGCACACGTGTAGGGGTCTGGGGAAAAGATCAGGGGTTGGTCCTCACCTTCCACCTTGTTTAAGGCAAGTTCTCATAGCGTTCACTATCCATTTACTAGACCATCTAGCCTGCGAGTTCCTGGGGGACTCTTCTGTCTCACTATAGCCTGTTGGAATTACAGACACTCTCACCACATGTCTGGCTTTCTGTGGGTTCTGAGGATTCAAACTGAACTAATAGTGCTTGCATGTCAATACTGTATCCACTGAGCTATTTTCCCAGCTCTAAATAGTTCATTAAAAATAGTAACCTTAGTAATATAATATTGATATTAGTTGTAACAATTTACAAATACAAAAATAGAATTATGTAACTGACATATTTTGAGATCTATACATGAAATGATACAAAACTTAATTCTCTTATTCAGGATGTGTTCCTGGAGTTCTGTTCAACCTGGCAATTGTGGTCTTAAAGACATCTCTTAGTTAAAAGTTTTCATTCCTGGGCTGGAGAGATGGCTCAGCGATTAAGGCACTTGCCTCTAGTGCCTAAGGCCCCGGGGTTCAATTCCCCAGGTCCCACATGAGGCAGACCCACAAGGTGGTGGCCCTGGTGTACTCTTTCTCTCTCTCTCTCTGCTTGAAAATGAATAAATAAAATATTTTTAAAAAAGTTTTCAGGGCTGGAGAGATGGCTCAGCGGTTAAGGCACTTGCCTCCAGTGCCCAAGGCCCCTGGTTCAGTTCCCCAGGTCCCACATAAGCCAGACCCACAAGGTGGTGGCCCTGGATCTCTCTCTCTCTCTCTCTCTCTCTCTCTCTCTCTCTCTCTCTCTCTCTCTCTCTCTGTATCTCTCTATCACTCTGCTTGAAAATGAATAAATAAAATATTAAAAAAAGTTTTCATTCCTAGAAGAGGAGATGCGGTTTTCTGAAATAAATAAATAAATAAATAGTATGCCCATGGATGATATGGAATAAGGAACAAGTAAAATGAAAATATGGGCCTATAACTTGGTGAAAGGAAGCATCAAATGTGTCACAAGCAGGGCAAATCATTATTTCAAATTCACCGTTTAAGTTCTCAGTAGATGACGAGGGACTGAGCAAAAACTCAGCAGCTCTGGAGTGTCAGGGAAATGTAAGCAGGACTTCAGTAGCAGCGTGTGGGGCGCAGATCACTATGAGTATGAGGCCGGCCTGGGACTACAGATGAGTTCCCGGTCAGCCTGGCCTAGAGTGAGAACCTGCCTCGATCAAAACAAAACAAATCAAAACAAAACAACACCAACATGCCGGGTTCATACTTTTCTATCTGTCAGTTCTTTCAAAATCTGACCCTTCAGGCTCACTCCACCCCCTTCCATATTCTGTGTACAGTTTATCTGAAGGAAATGGGAGTATACACACATTCTATGTACAGCTTATCTGAAGAAAACAGGTGGCCCGGCTTGTAGGGCAGTGTCGTTTAAATCTTTGAAAAGTGTCTTCTTTACATGATTAAATCTTAAGGGACCTAGTTCAGTGCTTTTCCACACTCAGAACATGAGCATCCTTGAGTGGATGGTGCTGGGCTCTTCAGCGCCAGGGGAGCTTGTGCTGTAATAGAAAAAATACACTTAGTAAAATAGTGTTCTCTCACTGAAGGTATGAGACTGACCCCTAAACAGTTTTCCACTTCTATTACAATTTAAGTTGTGTGACAGTCTGGAGCCTTCTCTTCTTGGAATAGTAGCTCTACAAACTAGCATTACGTAGCATGTGAGTAGTAAGGCTTCAATGAAAGAATGAATTTTCTTTTCCAGGACATCTTTGAAACCATCTTCAGAGACTGTATTCCACTTCTTCCAAAAGAGCTTTTTAAAAAAGCTTATTTATTATTAATAATTAGATACATTGTATGAGCAAGCCTTGTGATGATACCTCCATTCCCCTCCTCCCTGTCCCAACCCGTTGCCCTCCTCCCCCAGTGGGATTGCTGGACCAGTCGTGGGATAGGGGGTTACGGATTGTATAAGAAGTATCCAGTTTTCTCATTGTGTGAAGAGCTCTAATGTTTCCTCTGCCTCTGGCCCAAGTTGGCCCCATGAGACAGCATTCCAGATCCCAGTAGCTCTGTGCTCACTGTGTTAATAAGCACCATTGCTGTCATAACCAGAAACATTAAACTAGAACCTCACAAATGAATTCTAATGGGTGCTATGTTCCAAAACATTCTTGGGAGCTTATTCTTCACTTTTAATTCAAACATTGTATTTTCACAAATTGAAATTTTTTAGTTTCAAAAGTTGGGAAAAAATGAACTAGAAGGACCTGTGCACTAAATCCTTAGGACTTTGAGCAAATAGTCTGTTAGCATGCCTGTTGGCATTTGTTCAGACCCTCTGTTTTCCCCAGGGGCACATCAAGTAGTCATGACTAAATATATGTGTTTCCCTGTAAGATTATAAGATAAAATTAAGGTCTGGAAGTTACTGGAAAATAGAGCTGGCTCATCACAGAAAATTCCCAGCTTCTCCTTGCACTGCTGGAGGCCTGTGAGTGACAGAGATATGTGCTCTGGTTGTGCCCAAGGGCCCAGGCACTTCCCTGTGGGGAATATCATAAGCATAGGCATGGCTGGTTGGTAGGAGGCCCCGCTCCTTGTGTGCCTGGTAGGACTGGGTTCCCATGTCTTTGCTAACCTGGGGTAAAGAATACTGGTAGAGTGAGGCTCTGTGGAGTGGGAGAAGACATTTCATCTGAGTCCTTTTATCCATTGATTCTCATCTGGAAAATGGGGTTTAGGCACTAACAGGGATTATCAACTTGTCAGTAATGTCTCCTTTTGCTTTTCTTCTTTTCAGGGACCCCTATCCTGGCAGAGAGCCAAGAGGACCTGAACAAAAGACACTTTAGACCATGAACCTTGATTCTCATGTAATAGGTCCAGCCAGCTGCAGGATAATAGTGCTACAGCTTAAGCTTCCGTCCTTTGGCCAAACTTCCCCATCACCCAGCTTGTACTGAGGCTAGATAGCATCGCAGGAAAATATTTAGCTTCTTTTCATTTAAATTCTCAGGATTTAACATATTCCAGTTCTCCAGGATATGTTATAGCAGAAAATCCAAGGGAAATGAAGGCAAATTTCCTATGATGATCCTAAGGGAAGCGACAGGAAACAGAGGGCCTCCGGCATGGACAAGGCATCCCTTTCATCCACTGGGGATCTGATGGCTTTGAGCAGGCTTCTTCCTGTCATGCTACCAGGCCATCCTGGGTGGGCCTGTATATAGCCACAAGAGAATTGGAACATTGTTTGAATCCCTAAGGTTTTTGGACTTAACTGTTTCCCTGGCCAAGGCTTGAATCTGTCACTTGTGTTGTCTCTCTCATTGGACTAAATCCTGCAATATTGGTTGTGATGCAAGTCCTTGCTATGGTCACTTTTGACATTGTGGTGTGTGTGTGTGTGTGTGTGTGTGTGTGTGTGTGTGTGTGTGTGTTACTCTAGTAGAATAAGATCTCTCTCCTAGGAATCTCTTAAATGCACACAAAAAAATCCCCAAGATGTTAGGTCTAGAGAAGCTTCCCTGTATGGATGGCTCTGGCTTTTGCTTCAGGTTGCCATCCGGGCTAAAAGTGCTAATGGGAGGGTACTTTTCTTTGGGTCTCATGCCCCAGGGAATGAAGTCTTATTGCCTGGGAGACTGAATCCACACCCTTATTGATGGGACTGCCAACAGTAAATGAACAGTGATGATTGGGGTGCAGTTAGGCTGTGACAAAGTAGAAAAGTAAACAGAGAAAGTGGTAGAGACGCCCAGAATGAAGCTAACTAGGAGCCCTGGGAAGGGTGAGAATCCACTGTCCCAGTCTGGCGTTTGTTCCTTCTTCCCCAGCACTGGCCTTAGATATTCATTCAGCATGCTGCTGCTTGCTTCCCACTCTTTTGACCTCTGACCTGATGAGACAGGCCACAGACTTCAGATCAGCTTTCCTCTCAGGAGTTGGCCCTGAGGACAGCCACAAGCCTGGTGGTGCCTGACAGGGTCAGCATGAGAAACAAGCAAGCATTGAGATCTTATAGTCAGCTGAATGGGCTTTTGCAAACCATCCCTACACCTCCACACCTCCCACCCCATACCTTTGGGGGCCACCTGACCCCTGGACTAGGAATGGGTTTCTGGGGAATTATCTAGAGTGGGAGGGATGGGCTAGAGCTGCCATCATAAACCCATTACATGGGAGCTGAGTCGGCGGGTCTCCAGGAGGAAGATGAACAGGAAAGGAAGAGAGTGAAGATGTGTGACCACATCTGGCAGTGTGGGAAAGTCCAGCATTGTGGTGGTGTTCGAGAAACAGCCTGGTTACACTGTGGATCCAGAGCAGCCCCAGGGGCATCGCTATCTTTGTTAGAATCATTGGGTCTTCCCTCAGATGGGCACCACCATCAAGGTTCCCTTGTGGGTGCAGTCATATTTGTAGGTTGGCATCTACATGTGTCTGCTGTCATTTCTTGGTCAACTTGGCGGCCATCCATTCGTGTTCAGTAGGCAGACATCATGGTGTCTCATAACATACCCCATGGAATGTTGGGATTGTGTGATTCCATGCACATCCTGCTCAAATTAGGCTGTGTCAAGCAGCCCAGGTTCTGCGTGCATACCCCGATCTAAGTGATGGCCCTGTCTGATAGCACCTCCTGGTTTAAGTGTCACCCTGCCTGGCAGCCAGGGGCAACGGGCACATCTCTTGGTCTGTGTCAGCCTTGCTCAGTAGTCAGGGTCACATGCAGGTACACCCTCCCAGTGGCAAACGTGTCTCATAAGCATGATCATTGCCAATGCAGCCATCAGTCCATGGCTTGGTGGACAGAAAGACATTGTAGTGTCCTGGGCTCTGGGGCTCCATCGTGACCCTGACCATCATCTCATCAGGGTGGAGGCAAGGGTCCTCTAAACCATGTGGCACAACAAGCTGCAAGAAGGTTGGAACTGGTGCCTTCAAGCTGCCATCAGGGCTTCTAGTATATCAGAAGCAACTGTATGTCCTTTTCTCTGAATTTAGGTCCACGATTTTGATGTATTTGGGGGGTAAATAGAATGATGCGGAAAAGGATGTAAGGAAAGTATCCTGTGTTCCTTTGAGTTATTTTTTTAAAAAAGGTACTAGAGATATGTTACCTCCAAGATTGTCTGCCAACATTGGTCAGAGGAGACTCTCTGGAATTTCCAGGTTCTTGTGTCTCAGAACAAAGAATTAGACCAGGAATGCATGGGCAGTGGTAGAAATGGGCACAGTTTAAAAAGGAAATACTTCTAAGGGTGGAAGTTGGCCAGAAAACTGGAAAAGGTTAGAAGTGAAAATGCCAGTGGTCTTCAAAAGTCATGACCTGAGCTGAGATGGCTCAGTGGTTAAGCCCCTTGTCTGAAGAGCATGATGATCTGAGTTCAATTCCCCAGTACCCATGTAGAGCCAGATGCACAAAGTGGTGCATGCATCTGGAATCTGTTAACAGTGGCTGGAGGCACTGGTGTGCCTATTCGCTCTCTTGCGCGCTCTCTCTCTCTCTCTCTCCTTCCAAATAAATAAAATTAAATTAAAAGGTGTGAGTCACCACACCTAAAAAAAAGTCATGACCCTTGATGAGTCATGACGGCACCCTATCTCTCCCTCATTTGGAGATTGTGGGCTTTTCTTGCATATACTCTGTCCTTTACCTATAGCTATTGGGGAGGGGTTTCCAGTCTTTCTGTCAACTGGATTCTTTATGTGTCAATCTTGATTCCTTGTTCTCTCTGTTCTACAACCCTTCTACAACTGTGAAATGTGATTAAATAGACTCCCTTAAAGGCAGGTGTGAGATTTACCTCTTGACACTTATATCTAAGAAACTGGCTTGTGGGCTGGGGAGATGGATCAGTGGTTAAAGGCTTGTAAAGCCTGCAAGCCCAGGTTCAATTCTCTAGTCCCATGTAAAGTTGGATGCACAAAGTGGCACATGCATCTGAAGTTTGTTTGCAGCAGCAAAAGGCCCTGATGTGCCCATAGTCTTATCTCTCTGTCCTTCTCTCTCTCCGCTCACAAATAAATTAATACTATTTTTTAAAAAGCCAAATTCACCAGTTATTAGCTAACCTATTTTGTTTCTAAAGCTGTTAGCATGAATGGCTTTGACTGTTCTGCCCTGAGTAGCAGAGGCATACAGTACTGCAGCTTCTTGTAATGGAAGAGTAGAGAGCAAGATGGAGAGAGAGCCACTCAGAGCTGGCATCAGTAGCCAGTGATGGGCCAAGTGAGGGCACTAAGGCCCCACCTTGAAGATCAGGGTGGCAACTGAAAGGATCTTGGACAACAACTGCATAGTTAACAGGATGACTGATGTCCTTGGGTCAGCAAGAAGGAAAGCAGGTCAGGATTCCCAGATGAGATCAATTAGTTGATTGGTGATGTAGGATGTTAAATCTATTTCTAAAAAAGGGTCAGTTAGCATGAGGAAGAGGATCCAAATTAAGATTTAGGCCCTTTGCATTGACTAATTTATTTTGAAATTACTCACTTTGACTCCAGGAAACTTTCAATAACCTTTGCCATTTTTAACATTTTAGTTAGCATTTATTCTTCACAGCAGAGGGAAATATTCTTAAATTAAAGATTCTTTGTATTTACTAATTAATGTAGTGGCCAAAACAGCACATTGTGCTTTCATTTTTGTATGTGATTCACTTTCAGGCTAACAATTGAAGAGAAGTTATGTGAACATGCCTATAATCCCAATTCTCAATATGTGGGGTAAGAGGATTAGGAGCTTAAGGCCAGCTGCAACTATGTAGTGAACTCCAGGCCAAATTCTTTCAATCATTTCTCCACTGAAATAAATAGAGAGAGAGAGAGAGAGAGAGAGAGAGAGAGAGAGAGAGAGAGAGAGAGAGAGAAGGAAAGGAAGGAGGGAAGGAAGGAAGAAAGAAAGAAAAATCCTAAATTTGGATTTCATTTGACATGCATAGGGAAGCCTATACTATGGTGGGGGTTGTCTTGAATGTATTCAAACCAGAAAAATTTTGGGATTACTTGAAAAGTTTGAAAATGTTAATGTATCATGTAAACTGAATACTAAGTTTAATCATCAGATATATTTAGTTAGGTATTAGTGTTTTCAAGTGTGTACGGACAGCTATGCACATTTCCAGAAACAGAATGGTGTTGGTAGAACATCAAACTGGGAAACACAGTTAACTACAGTTGACTAACATTGTGACTTTGGGTAACTGGTTTAATTTCTTTGCATGTTCCCTTCAAACTAAGGTCTGCAGTGCTGGGACTATAGGCAGAAGTGGGGGTGGACTGGTTGGCTGAGTTTCATTCACAATAAGATCCTGAGGATCCAGAACTTCTTCATAGCTGGTCTTTTTTGCAGAGAGGGGTGTGGCTATGTCCCCTTACATCAAGGTCTTGATGGCATACTCACTGTAATGCTAAGTCTTATTAGAAGTACGATGACCTCCCCATAACCCACGTAGCTATTAGAAGGCTTTACTATATATTTTTAATTTCTCAGAAGGAAAAGAAAAGTCAGAATCATGACATTTGTATGGGTTGGAAGAGTTGGCTTAGTGTCTAGTTAAAAGCGCGAATCTCCAAGCATCCTTGGACAGGAGAATGAGCAGCGCTCGAGAACTTCTTAGAAAAGCAAATTCTCACACTCTAACCCAACCTGCTATTCAGAAACCATGGATTAGACCTTGCTTTGGCTGGGATCTGTGTTTTCTGAAGCTCCAGAGGATCCTGCTTCTTGCCAGAGTTTGAGAGGCATGCCCCAAGTGTTGCTACAACCATCAGGTGGGCCATTTCATTGATGCACTTGACACTGGGAAGGGGAACTCAAGGGAAGTGCAAGTCTGAAGGCTACCTCAGTTCAAGGCCTTGAACAAGGCGGTCTTTACTTTTGCAGAGCGGAAGCTTTTAATTGGCCTTGACACCTTGTCAGCATTCAGTTCATAGGAAGGCAATACTATCATCTTACCATTGGTGCAGACCACATGCAAGGTGAGACACAGAGCCTGTTACTTCTTCACAGCTCCTCCTCTCGTCCCTCCCACCCAGAGCAGCATGACTTGGAATTTTAAGAAAGGTATGGATTCAATTTTGCTTTTGACAGGCCTTTATCACTTTCTTTTTCTCTCTCTTTGCTTCTTGGCCTAAGGTAGTTTTCCTCTGGCAGGTGTATGTATCATGGTTGCAACTGACCATGAATGAAACCTGCTTCTTTTAAAATTCATTATATAGGGTATTTTGTCACGATGATAGAACACATCCAGACTATTAGCTGTTCTTTTATTTTATTTTTTTTGTTCTTTTATTTTTTATATATTTAAATTTTTTTTATTTGAGAGAGTACGCATGGGAGAGCAAGCTCATGGGTGCCAAGACATACACACTCCAGATGCATGCACCACTCTATAGAGCTGGCTTTACATGGGTATTGAGGAGTTGAACTCAGGTTGGCAGGTTTTGCAAGCAAGAGCCTTTTACCAATTTAGCAATCTCCCATATCCTAGCTGTTAATTTCATTTTAACCCTGCTTATAGGAGTGTAGGCACAGTTTTTCATTTTTATTCTTTATTGAAAATAGAATATTAAAAATATTTTTATTTTGTGTGTGTGTGTGTAAGAGAGAGGTGGGGAGAATGGGCATGCCAGGGCCTCTTCTCACTGCACATGAACTCCAGTTGCATGTGCCAGGTTGTGCATCTGGCTTTATGTGAGTACTGAGAAATTAAACTCAGGCCTCCAGGTTTTTGCAAGCAAGTGCCTTTAGCCACTGAGCCAAATCACCCACCCTCATTTTAAAAAATTTTTTTTTGAGGCAGGGCCTCTCTCTAGTCCAGGCTGACTTGGATGTCACTCTGTTCACAAGGCTGTCCTTGAACTCATGACAATCCTTCTAATTTAGTATCCTGAGGGCTTGGATTACAGGTGTCAGTCAATACACCTTGTTTGTTTGTTTAGTGATAGTATGAGGACTGAACCAAGGCCTTGTGCATGCTGAACATGTACCCTCAGTTGCAACACTTTTTCTTAAGGGAAAGATGTGGGTAGTCTTATAAACAACAACCTTACTAGAATAAGTTTAAAGTTTATTTAGATCTATGAAAAATTGGCTTAAGTTAGTTAAAATTAAATTTTAAAATTGTTTAATATTAATTACTGACAACATAAGACATTGCAGTTTGGAAGAGAAGGAGGAAATGGGACAAACACAAATGTTGGTAGGTAAAACTGTATGGATATTTCAAAGGGATAACCTCTAGAGAGGTTTTTCTTGACATTGCCCTAGGAATGTGAAATACCAGTACTAATGAGACCAAGACTTGGCCTATGAAAGCTGACTGGTCATGACTGGGCTAGGCACACTTTGCACTTCCTAAAAACCTGTTGTAGCCCCAGAGGTTTCAAGAGAGTACTGTGCTATAGCTCTTAGACCCAGACATCTCCACCTCCAGAAAAGACACAGGAAATCCTTAGAAGTCCTGGAATCTGCTCTGCATATTTTTTTATATTAGTAGGGTATAACAGTTACCTTCTTGTAGCTGAGATAAAACACCCAACCAGAAGCAACTTCTGAGAGCAAGGGGGTTATTTTATCTGACAGTTCTGAAGAAAAGCTTCAATACAGAGGGGAAAGCATACATGTCCACATCCAATAGTTGAGCTAGCTCTGAACACCCAGTGGGCTGGACTAATAAACCTCAAGCTCCACCCCCCCAATGGCACAGCTCCTCTACTTCCCAATGGCTCCACAACTTTCCCACCAACTAGGAACCAAATATTCCAAACATATGAGGCTATGGGGGGCAGGATTTCACTTAAACCACCACACAAGATGTTGGTAAATGAATAAATTACACATGCCATCTTGTCATTTTCTCAAACAAAACATGCTGCATTAGATGCTGTCTTGTAGCCTTAGTTCCAAAATGTGAGTGAATTCTAAAAGACCACCTGAAGCTCTACCCATCAAACATCACTGTAAAGCTCCAGTTCTTCAGCCCCTTGCCCCTGGTTTGCACATATACAAAGGGTAGTGTTTCAGTGGCTAGGAGGAAATGTCTACAGCAGGCAGCAGTCTTTCTGTGGTCCAGGTGCAGTTTCATACAAAGATCACCGTCAGCTAAAGCATGCTTAGATAAAGCCACATAAACACAGGAGAAACAAATTACATACAACTCCTGCTCTCTGGGGTGCCGGGTTTCTGTTCTCAAATTTCTCTGCATTTTGGGCTTGTGGAGGCTGTATCCTGTGGGGTGCAGCCCATCCATTAGTGGATACTATGTGTCACTTTTGATGTGTGTTTATTTCATGATCAGATAGCCTATTTTTCAATATTAACTGTCATTCTCTTCCTGATATATGCATCTCTTTCAGACACTTACAGTTCAATATTTAAAACATTGCAATGCAAATTCTATTAATCAAAAGAAATAGAAGGTGGGTTTTTTTTTATTTTTATTTTTTGTCTTTCAAGGAATTCCTTGAGGAGGAGATTTGGGAGGAAGAAAAGGAAGGGTGATGGGAGGGGACTATAATCATGGCATATTGTCTATATATATGAGAGTTGTCAATAAAAAGTTAAAAAAAACCCTACACATACAAAGTTGTACATGCCTTTTAGGAAGTCAGAAAGAAAAAAAACAACGAACTAATGAACTGGCAGCATTAAAGAACAGTTTGCAAAAAATGAAAAATCTTCAAGGGAAACAACTAGAAAATGAACAGAGCCAGACAGGGTATTCAGAGTCTTCCCAGATTTATCTTGGGTTTTGGTAAAGTCAAATCTGGATGAAAGAAAAGTTGCACAAGTCCTCATTAGACAAAGAGACCACTGACCTTCCCTAAACCAGAGAGCACTTTATTTCAGACAGCTCATCCTTTCTTGCCCAGAAAGACTTACGATGACTCGCATGCTTAGCGGTCCATTATTGCTTACCCCTCACTTCTAATTTATCACAAATCCCTGCTACATTTTCTTTGTCTCGCCACCCCCTCCAATATTCAACTATTAACTATTTTTCTTTAACTTTTTAATCCCCCACATCTTATGTGTTTGGTCATTTTTCAGCTAATTCATTTATTTAATTTTTGGGGCTAGCTTTTGAAATGACACCAGGGAAACTTTATCAACTAACCGGTTGCACCTCTACTATCTGTTCTTTTCCTACCAGGGGGAACCAGCTTCCTTCTGAAAACATTTACTGAAGTCACAAGCTGCTACTAATGATCATTTTAGAGATAAAGATGCCATGAACTCAAGTTATCACTGACATTTTCCAAGTGCTGTTAATTAAGCCAGTGCTGGGAGTGGACCCCAGGATCTCTCTGGGGAATCGGGGTGGGGTGGGGTGGGGGGTTGACTTTCTCTGTTGAACACTGACAGCCAGGAAAGGCTGGGTTGAATCAGAGCAGGTCAGAGCAAAGGTGACTTCCGGCGCTGTTGGTTCGGTTTCCTCCCTCTCAATGAAGGCCGCGTTTTCTGGCATTCGGAGGTCCCTTGGCTCGGGGCCGAGCGCTCGTCCTCCGCCACTGTGGACAATGCAGCTAGGAGGCTGGGTGGGTGGAAGCCCGCTTTCCTATTCTCGCCTGGAGAACTTTCTCCTTTGTTACCATCATTACCTGCGTCGGGTACATTTCCTGCACATTTCTTTCAACTGTTGGGTGAACTAAGTGAGAAGACTTGCAAAATAAATGGCATTTTTTTTTTTGCAATTAAAAAAACCCTCAGAAACAAAGCAGTGTCCGCTTTAAACTTTAAAGAGCAAAACTCAAAAGTTGTAATTCTGAGCAAAGAAAGTAAAAGAAAAAAAACAAAAACAAAACCCCGTCAACCCATTCCTTGCTTCTGGTGGCCAATTTTCATTCGCGCACACACTTTTTTCAAAGAAAGTCAATTTCCCCTGTTACTCAAAATGCAGACCCAGTGGCCACCAGCTCAGGCGACGACGGGGGCGTCTAAGTGACTTTCTGCAGCCTGCGTTCCTGGGCTCCTCGGTCTGCCTGGAGCAGCGGCCCGCGTGGGCTCCGGGGCGATCGGGGGTCTCCGCCGGGGCGCACGGCACCCTCCGCGCGTGCGGCCCGGGGCTCGGCGGGGCGGGGCGGGGTGGCCTCGCGGCGTGGGAAAGGCGGAGCTGCGACCCGAGGGCAGACCTCCCCCAGGCTCCTCCCGCCGCCCGGGACCCCGCTCAGCCCGGGGACCCTCGGGTCCCCTCTCGCCCCGCCCCATCCGTCTCGCTTTGAAGAACCCGGGGCTTCGTCCCGCACCTTCGGGGACACCCCAGAGCTCGGAGTCCCTTAGCTGAACCCTCGTTTTGTTTCCCCGTCTCCCTCGCTTCCTCTCCTCTGATTGATGGGCCGAGTCTGCAGCCTGTGCCAGAGCGAGAGGAATAAATAGATGCCGCCTCGCCCGGGCGCTTAGACGCCGCCGGGGAAGCGAGCAGCCAGCTCGGGGAGCCCACCCGGGGACCGGATCCGGGAAGCCGTGAGGATCCGTGAGGATCACCGGGGAGGAGAGCTCCGGGGAGCTGCGGGACCCCCACCCCGGAGGGATGCTGCGGCTGCGGCTGCCGCGGGCCGGGCTGCTCGCCCTGGCTGCGCTCTGCCTCGTCCGAGCGCCTGGAGCCGGGGCGGCTGCCTGCGAGCCCGTCCGCATCCCCCTGTGCAAGTCCTTGCCCTGGAACATGACCAAGATGCCCAACCACCTGCACCACAGCACCCAGGCCAACGCCATCCTGGCCATCGAGCAGTTCGAGGGCCTGCTGGGCACCCACTGCAGCCCCGATCTGCTCTTCTTCCTGTGCGCCATGTACGCACCCATCTGCACCATCGACTTCCAGCACGAGCCCATCAAGCCCTGCAAGTCGGTGTGCGAGCGCGCGCGGCAGGGCTGCGAGCCCATCCTCGTCAAGTACCGCCACGCGTGGCCCGAGAGCCTGGCCTGCGAGGAGCTGCCGGTGTACGACCGCGGCGTGTGCATCTCTCCCGAGGCCATCGTCACTGCCGACGGAGCTGGTGAGTCTCCCCGCCGCCCTCCCTCCGCCTTGGAAGTCCTTGCTGTTCCCTTTGACCTCGAATACAATTTTTCCTCTTGGAATCATGCTGTCTTCTTAATTACTCCTGTATTGACCTGTTGACCACCGTTCTCTTTCTTTCTTTAATTTCACTCCACCGCCCTTCCAAACGGAGTCGCTCACAATAGGTGATCTTTCTGAAACCCCCACTGTTAGCCACCTGGCCCTTCACTTGTGCATGTACCAACATTTTGTACACTAAGGTTCTGCCGCGTTCTTAGCTTGCTTCTTGCCTGGTTCTCCTGTGTATTCTCAGCCAGCAGGTTTCCATGCCCTTCCCATGCTCACTGCTTGCTTACAGTTAATGGAAAACTGGAACCCTCATTTTCTTCTTGTCATTAAAAGTGCTAAGATAAATTCAGTAACCTTATTCCAACCCACAGCTGTTAGTGGTATGTGTTTGCTCAAAATCCAATTTCAGCAATTACCGTCACCTTCAATTTCCCCCTCCTTTCAGTGAGATGAGCTTTAATTCCATCACATACTGAGCAGCTGCAAAGCTCTGCACCCCTAGTCAGTTTCTGGGCTGCTTTGCCCTAGAGCTGGTTCTCCTCACATGCTCATAAGACCTGCAGTCATTCTGTAAACCTCTGATCCCACTCATACTTTACAAGGGACAGGCCTTTAATAGCGAATTCAAGCATGCAGCTTTGGCGGCTGAGCCCCTAAGAGCTGATTTCATGCCCTTTCTGCATGCATCATATCCCTCACCCATTCCCCACCATAAAACTGTACTGCAAATCTACATTTAATTACAAATTGTCTTCTCACTGGTGTTTGGTTTAATTATGACATTCGTACTTTAAAGACACCATCTACATCTATCTAACTCACTATGGTCTATTTAATTCTAACACATTACCCCTAGCAACCAACCAACATCTCAAACTTTAGCACACAAGTGTTTTAAAGATGAAGTTGGTTTTTTTTTGTTTGTTTTTTGAGGTAGGGTCTCGCTCTAGCCAAGGCTGACCTGGAATTCACTATGTAGTCTCAGGGTGGCCTTGAACTCATGGTGATCCTCCTACCTCTGCCTCTGCTGGGATTAAAGGCATGCGCCACTGCTAAAGGTGAAGCTTTAAAAAGCGAGCAAGCAAATAAACTAGTGGTCTTGTTTCGTACCCTCTGTCCAGTCCACTGTCCTTAGATGTATTGACGTGGTTACCCCATCTCTGTCCATTTATTGGCCATCAGTTCTTCCCTTTTCTGCCTCTAAACTTTCTCAGCTTAGCTCACATCCCCAGCTCATTTTTAATGCCTAGTTCTTTGTTATTAGAGAACTGATTCAGAAAAATGACTTTCATTAGCAAAGAGATGGAAAGGGACAAGTACAATGGCTGAAAAACAAAGCTGAACAAGATCTTTGTGATGGTCACCTTGCTTATTTATCATTGTGAATATTGGCTCTGCCTCCTGGATGTGAGTCAAGGAGCAAGAGCCATTTGTAGACACTCATCAAAAAGAACTCTCTCTCTCTCTCTCTCTCTCTCTCTCTCTCTCTCTCTCTCTCTCTCTCACTCTCACTCTCCTGTTTGGCTCAAAGAGAACTTTGCACTCACTAAAGTCACAGGCTCTGCAGACTCTGGAAAAACTCAATGCAGTTGCTGTCTTGGTTTGCCAGGCACTTAAAGTCAGTTAAATACTCACACTCTTCTCTGCCAAGTGCTAGGAATGAGGTGGCTGCCGTTTGCTCTGAAATGCATCCTTTTCTTAGAAGACAGAACTGCTTCTTACGCCTAGAGATGGACCTGGAATGAGGTTTGGCAGGGCTCATGGCTCTCAAAAGGCCATAGTCAATATGGATGGGAAGCAACTCCATTCGGTGTCCCCAAGTTACCTATTATCATGGACCAAAGATGGAACTTACCGAAGTACTCAAAAAGGATATGCGTAGAAGCAATTTGTCAATCCAGAGGACATGGTTTCAGAGCTGCTGTTAAATGCCATATTAGTTTTACTGACAGCATCTTTGCTAGAAAAATCAGTCAAAGTAGGTGGTAGTGATGCTCCCCACCCCTGTCACTGGGAAGTTGAGACTAGGGAGGAAGGAGGGGGATGAAAGGAAAGTGAGGCTTGGGAATGGAGGGGTCCATTCTGGCCTCAAGGGTCTTCTGGTTTCTAGGGACGGTTTGTTGAAAATTACTCTTTCACTATGTTGCATCAAACTGACAGACACCTGGAATTACTTAGCAACTACCATATATGGTCATTTTTATTTACGATCTAATATACTCCTTAGTTTAGTGGGTTATGATAGTTCACAAAGCAGACTTTTTTTTTTCTCCCAGGTATAAATAGAATCCTTGTGTCTTATAACTAGATTCTATGCAGCCAGATATCCTGCATCACCAAGAGGATTTTCTAATCCTATCATTCATGGTTATCTGTTTCCTCCTGACATAATGTGACTCCACAAACAAGCTTAGGAAATTTTACAAAGCCATGTCCTACTGAAATAGTGCAAGGCTTTGGATAGCATGTTGTCTCCAAAACACTAAAAGCAAAATGTACTTTTATAAAAAGCATGTCATGTGTTAACCATTACTAACAAATTTCATTTAAATTTAATATATATTTCATATTAACTATAGCATACTACTGCTTTATACACTTTACCTGAGAACTCAGTTCCAATAAGCCATGAGGCTGGTTAATTGAGACATTCAGTCAAATATTTAAGACTGCACGAGTAAAGAGTCTGGGCATAGAATGAGGCAGACCAGGGGCTAAATCTGGATTCTGCCCAATATCAGCTATTGCTATAGGGAAATTATGTACCCCTGATTCTTACCTATACAGTGGGGACAAAATTTCTACATCTCACAGGCAGGGTGAAGATGAAACAGCATACAAAGCATCAAGTCTCACACCTGACACGAAGCCCTGAACAAGTTGTTGTTGCTATCTTACTATTATTACCATGATTATATCAAATTTGACCAACTTTTTCTTTTTTTCTTTTGTATTGGGTTTTATTTTCTTGGTAAATGCTGACACAGCTTGGAACTTTCTATTAATTAGTTCATCCCTGGGGAACAGGATTTACACTGGGATCCAACTAGAGAACCAGTTCTTATTTCTTCTGAATACAGAAAATTAATACTGCCTTTTATACAAATCAACCTGGAACTCAGGCTCAGGAGCAAATCCCTTTAAGTATAGCAGGAAAAAAGAATGATTATAACTGGTATGTGTTAAATAGAAGGAGTTGATCTCAGAAATCAAGCATATAAGTCAAATTATGATGGGACATTTCACAGCTATTTCTAGAACACCTACATTTGCCATGCCAAGGGCTTTATAATTGCTCTCAGTTTCTGCTGGCTTCCAGGTCGTGCTAACATCCCCCGGCTCTTGCTCAACACATTCTGCCTGGCAGAGCCCCACAGCTTCTACATGCAGAAATGGCCATTTAATCATCTCTTCACTCACCGAGGAACAGGCAGCCTTTTCTTTAGCCCTGGTCTACAAATATTTGAGGGGCCAAGCACCAAGCAGGAAGGATGTGAACAGGAATATGGAATGAAGAGGAGAAATGGAAATTTTAGATTAGAACTGGGGAGAATGCTTGATTCTAAGGCTCCTTCATTATGTACAACACTGAAAGGGATTGTGCATGGGAGTGGAAGTGTATCTGTGCTTTATTAATTTTATTAAGCTGTTACCTGATTCTCTGTCTAGTGAAATCTTAGGTTGTCCCTAAATCTTATTATAATCATTCACTTTTTGTCTCCTTACTAAACTTTCAAATAATTATTCAAAGAACAAACTTGACTATGTTATCTTTAACCTTTCTCTTTCTGCTTGGAGTTTAGAAAGAAACCGAGTCACTATGTAGACATTGAATTTTGAATAATAAAGCCCTGGTTATAGTTTATGACTTTAAAGAAGACTATGGTATCAGAGTTCTATATCTCTTAGTTGGAATCCTAGGTTTGCCATTCATTTTGTTTTTTCAGCAAGTCACTTGACATTGACATTGGTTGGAGATTGTGAAGAGCAAGTGAGATGTTTCTGTAGCATGATTGGTAAATGGGAAAGCACAGTATCAATGCCTAATGTCATTCGGGAGAGGACCTGCCCTTTTAGGACAAGGATCTTTAGCAGTGACAGAACAAAGGATGACAATGTGTAATATGCCCTAGGCATTGTCCTGAGTTGTGTAAAGAAAGCCAGGGTGTCCAGAAAATTTAACACCAGAAGAATTGAAATTAGCCCATTCTATACTCTTTCTTTTTAAAAAAATCCTTGTTTTTGCATGCACCTGCGCACACAGAAGTGTGTATGGGGGATGCACAAGGGTTTCTTGTCACTGCAAACAAATGACAGATTCTTGTGCTACTATTTTTGTGGCTGACTTTACATGGGTGCTGGGGAATTAAACTCAGGCTGACAGGTTTTGCAAGCAAACAACTTTACCCATTTCCCCAGCCCCCTTCTTCTCTTGATAAGAAATGTGATTCCTAACTTTTTAGATAAACTCTTGTGTTTTCTTGCCCATCAGATAGATTGCGGTTAAAAGAACAAAATATTTCACCATGTTGATATGTGGCTTACGAGAATAAACAGTGGCCTGGGACAATGGTTCTAGGTGACAAGAAATGACTAGTCGGCTGAGTAAGAGAACATACTTTGCAGCTTCTCCCACCTAAGTTGAGTCCCTTAGTCTCAAGCTGTCCCAGAGTGAATGCATCATTTCTCCACTCTTGGACACTCATCCTTTTCTAGATTTTTCTACATTGTTGAGAGGCAACACTATACCCTAGTTGTCTAGGCTCGGGAGGCATCCTTGATGCTGTCTCTTTCCTCAGCCCCTGTATTCAGTAAGTCTCAAACGCTATTGCATATTCCTTCCCTCATTCTCTGCTGTCATCTTCTGTTTGGGCCTCACCATTTCCCACATGGATTACAGCAACATCTTGATAATTGATTCCTTTTTCTCCAGCATTCCTCTTCTATGGTATAACAGGATGATTTTCCTGAAATCCACATCCATTGCTTTAAATCCTCTGGGTCTGCCTCTGTGCCTTTGCCTTTCTTGCTCTCGTCTCTGCCCCCTCTAGCATCATCTGTCTCTACTTCCCCAGCCCCGACCCCAGCCCCACTGGAGGGTTCTCGGGTCATTTGAGGAACACAGTGATTTTTCAGTCCAGTTCCCTTGCAATATTGTTCTTTATATGGAAACCTCCTCACGTTTCCCAACTCCTTTAGGGCTGTTCTAGAAATCTCCATGACTTCCACTAGAACTCCTTGAGACATAAAAGCTATGAGTTTCATAGCATCCACCATTTAACTCAGGAGAATTTTGATGGAACAATTCCTAAATTTAACCACCTGAAGCACTTGTAGGGATAATTTACAATTAGAAAACTCCAATTTTCTGTCTTACAGTTCTAACAGTTGATTTCTAAGCATTTTTATAGTGTAGAAACACATCCCTGAGAATATGAATATGAAATAAAGAAACATTCTCCTTGGCTCAACTATTCCAAATGACTTTTCTTTTTCTAAGAGTTTTCTTTGTCACTTTTATATAAACCTTGAACACTACACATTTTTAATGCAGACCAATATAATTTATTCATCTATAGGGAGATGATTTTTATATAAACCATATGCATTTTATCTCATTATGATTCAGCAATAGAAAAGAATATTGGCATATTCCTCTAAATCTTGAATACATTTATCATGGATGAAGTTTAAATAGGATAAGTCATTGAGTTAATGCTTATGTCCACACTGAATCAAATGTTTTAGAACTAGTATTTGCTGTTCATTTACTTATTTGGAGAATGTTATCTTTCCTTTAATATCAGCTGAGAGTCAAATGTTTATCTCAATGGTAGAACATGTGTTTAGCATGCATGAGGACCTGGGTTCCATCCCCAGCACTGCTAATCTCTCCTTTTTTGTTTATGATTTGACATATGAGGGAAAAGGGCAGAGGAAGAATTCTGTTCTTCTGGTTTTTGTTGTTTGGTTGGTCAGGATCTATAAAGGCACTGAGCAGTCAACATCAAATGTCAATGCCTGTATAAAACTCTGGAATAACGCGTGAGTGCATGAGTTGGAGAGTCACTGAGAAGCCCTGGCTAGTGTCTCGCAGTATGGCACTCTGGTGGAGGGGGCACTCAGTGTGAATCCTTAAAGATTGCTGTCTTAAGTAGAACACGGAGGACCTGTATCATTGCCATTTTCTGGGATTACAGCATCATGAAAGGAATCAATAGCACTTCCAAATTATAGCCATATCTGTTAATTGCACTGGCGTGAGCAGTCTCCAAACAGGCTTCCTTTCTGCTGAACAATTTAGTCTACAGTCAACAAAGGGCCCAAGAAGGTTCTATGGATGTTTACCACAGACTGGCATGATTTAACTGTGTGCTGGGAGAGCATGATATAACCATTGACTGATGGGGAGTGTTTTGTTCTTTTTGTCATAAAGTCAGAAATATTAGGTCAGCTTTATTTCGACAGAATGCCTATCATTTATAACTTTTGTGAAGTTACAGCAAGGTTATTTGTTGAATCTTGAACTTTAATGTCCATGTGATGAGGATTTGAGAGCAGTGCTTTTCTGTAACATCAAAGAGTACATCTCATTCTTGCTTCGTTGCCAGTCACAGGGCCTGCCACCAGTACTAGAGAGGATCCACTTCTGGGACACCAAAGTTGTCACCAAATTGGATTTTGTATAGGAATGCTTGAAATCAGAAATGTGATATGATTCTTTCTTTACTTTTTCACCTTTAGATTTTCCTATGGATTCCAGCAATGGGAATTGTAGAGGGGCAAGCAGTGGTGAGTACATCGATATGTTCCTGGTTTTCATTTATGGTCAACCTTGTCTTTGATGTGATCTTTAAAATTAAAAAAAAAATGTTAGCATGCTTGTGCATGTGTGTGTGTGTGCATGCGTGCATGCGTGCATGTGTGTATGTGTGTAGCATATGAGCTGTGGCATATGACATGATGTGGGTGTCGTGTATGAAGTGTGAAGGTGCATACACCTTGTGCACATGCATATGGTGGCCACAAAACTGTGCCTGTCTTCTTTTCACTCATCCACCTGTTTCCTTGAGACAGAGTCTGACATACCCAGAGCTGCTGCTTTTGCCAGCAAGCTTCATACGTTTTCTGCTTTCCACCTCCTGCAGGACGTGCTTGTTCATGCCCAGTTGTTTTATGAGGGTGCTGGGGAATTGACCTCCATCAATCTCAGGCCTTCTCAGGTCCTCCTGATTGTGTAACAGGAGCTCTTGACTGCTAAGCCAGCTTCCCAGCCCCTGATATGATCTTCATAGTTCAGTCTTATTTGCAGAAGTTTGTGTCCTTTAAGATTATTTTCTTATTTATATTGATTTTGTTTTTAACATTAGCATACATTAAAATTGACCTTTGAGATTTACAGTATTGTATACAAGAATTGAAAGAAATGTATGGATTTACTTAACCACAGCCAGGCTATATCACCCCTCCCCCCCAAAGCAACCTCGTTCTGTTTTCTCTTTTTGTAATTATAGGTTTCACCTGCCCTGGAGTGCTACAATGTCTTTTGGGGATTGTTAGGCAGATGAAATGAGGGCGTATGTAATCTTGCTAGGGATGTAGCTTTAGTGATTGAATATATAGTGTTTTGAGGTTAGATATTTTTACTCAGAATAATGCCTTTGAGAATCAGCTAAATTATTGCATGTACCAATAATAAATGCCATTTTTAAGGATGTCTTACTATTTGGGTTTATTATCACTTATTTATTCTATCACTCTTTGAAGGATATTTAGGTTGTTTCAATCATTAAGAGATGCTGCTATAACTATTTCTTAGAAGCTTTGTGTTTGTGAATATAAACCTTCATTTTTCAAGGGTAAATATTTAGGAATGGGAATCTATTAAACTTTTTATTAAAAAAATGCAAAGCTGTTTCCCAAATGGTTGTTGAGGGCTGGGGATGTAGTTCATTTGTAGAATGCTTGCCTAGCATGAATAAGGTCCTGGGTTCAATCGCCAGCACCAAATAAAATCCAGTGTGATTCTTGCCCACATCTGCAATCCTAGCATTTAAGAGGTGGAAACAGAAAGTTTAGAAGTTCAAGGTCATCCTCATCTACATAGAGCCTTTGAGGCCTGTCAGTGCTGCATAAGCTCCTGTCTCATAAAACAAAACAAAAACCAACCAATGAACTAACAAAGGAAAACCAAAGTGACTCTTCAGTTTAGCACTCGCAATGGAGAGGGATAGTAGGTGCACTGTGTCCTCATTGGCACTCTGTTGGTTCTCCCTATTGGCTGGGGTTGGCCTGGAAATTTCCCAGTCCTCTTGCTTCCAACTCAGAAGAGTTCAGATTACAGGTATGCACCATCATGCCTGGCTCAGGTGTTAATTTTTGCTTATTTTTTTTATTGTTAGCTCATTTTAGTTTTATTTTCTAATTTGAAAACTTTCCAAATTGTCAGTGATGATGAATGTCTTTTCATAGGCTTATCAACCGCACATGTCCCTTTGGTCTAAGTATCCAGTCAGTGTTTTCATGAATGTATGTGCAAATGTGCTGGTGTGATGGTGATGCATGCATATGTACCCTGTCTGCATGCAGAGGACAATCTCACATGTGTCCTTCCTCAGAAATGCCATCCAATGTTTTGTTTGTTATTTGAAGCAGGGTCTTGTTCTGGCACAGACTGACCTGGAATTCAGTATGTAGTCTCAGGATCACCTTGAACTCACAGCAATCCTCCTACTCTGCCTCCAGAGGCGACACCACACCTGAACAACTTTTTAAAAGACAGGGTCTCTCATTGGCCTGGAATTCACCACGTAGGAAAGTCTGGATGACCAGTAAGCCCCAGGAATCCTCCTGTGTCTGCCTCCCAGAATGAGGATTACAGACATGTACCACCATACTCAGCATTTTCACATAGATTTTGGGTCCGTATGCTCGCAGCATTTTGTTGTTGAGCTATCTACCCAGCCTGTTCCTTTGCTTGTTTTAAGTTGAACTGTTATCTAAATGTCAAATTTTGAACAATCTTTATATATCTTATGTATACATAGAACCACCTTTTGGTTTCATTTATTTTCTTTTTTGTTTTTCTCTTTTCAATTTTTGAAATTTTTCTTTTCTTCTGGTTGCATTAGATCTATTTATTTCCCTACTTACATATTTTAGGTTCTTAGGGTAGGCGTTTATCTTATATTTGGGAATTTTCTTGTCTTTATGATATAATTTGATGCTGTAACTACCCATCTAAGAATCAATTAGTATTCTTTAAAGAAAATGCTTTTCTTTAGTTCAAAATATTTTATGATTTCTCTTGAAACGTTTAGCTTCTTCTGCTTTATTTGTTATTGCACCAATTTATTGCTGTTATATGGAGATTACTACTATTTTATGTCACTAGTTTTTCTTTTTTAATATTTATGCTACTAGGTTTTCTAATTCTGTATGGTCACAGAACATACTTTGTATAATTTCAATTCTAAAATTGTTAAATTTTTATTTTATGACTCAGGATGTGGTCTATGATGGGAGTTTTCCTTGTATATTTTGAAAAAAGTGTATTTGGGTGCTGGGGAGATGGCTCAATGGGTGAATGGCTTGCCTCACCAGCATGAGGACTGGGTTAGAGCCCCAGCACCCACACCAGTGCTCGGCATGCTGGTGTGCGCCTGTAATCTCAGCACTGAGGAAGCAGAAACAGGTAGGTTTTTTCTAGGTTAATTGGTGAGCTCTGAGCCAATGAGAGACCCTGTCTCAAAGAAGAGGTGGGAAGAGTATCTAAAGATAATCCCTGGGCTTGTCCTTTGGCCTACATATGCATGTGCACATGAGCATGCACATCTGCACACATACATGTGCTGCCCAGGCACATTCAAACATATATGCACATGCACCCACACCACACATATACACACATGCATGCATTCCACATATACACATGTGTGCATATCACACTCATATACACATGCATGCATTCCACAACACATATATACAATGTACACACACCACACATGTATATGCACATGCATGCATAGCACATACACATACACACATGAATGCATACCACATACACACATTCATGCATAGCACTTACATATACACACATGCATGCATATCACATATGCATACACACATGCATGCACAGCACATACATACATACATATATATATATATATATATATATATAAAGGTAAAACAAAGTGAAAGTAGAAAGAAGTGTATTTTGCTGTTGGCTAGGATGTTCTTTAAGTGTCCATCAACTCAGCTGATCCATTCTGTTATTGAATTCTCTTCTTGCCAATTTCTGTCTACTAGATCTATTAATCACCAAGAGAGAAGTGTGTAAGTGTCTAAATATTTATTTCATACACAACAGTTAATCTCTTTTATCTCCTGGCCCCACCTCCAGTTATCCTGGAGGCTCACTCAGTGGGGATATGGTATTCACTGTGGACTCATGAAGGCCCTGTGGAGTAGTGGGGGGACTGTTTCTACCCATTCTGTGGCTCTTACAATCTTTCTACCCCTCTTCCACAATGTCCCTTGACAGGCCTGTTGGCAGTCTGACTCAGTGTTGAGTACCCTCTGGGTTTCTGTTTTGACTGATCACCATGCTTGTCATTACCAACCTGGGGCTGGTTGTCAGGCTATCAGTAAGAGTAGTATTCATATTGCCACTCCCCTAAAATTTCTCCTGGGCCCTGGCAGATGTGATAGAGGTGGCATGTTTCATGTTGGTCAGTTGGCTAACTTCTTGTCTTATGGATCTTGATTCTTCTCTGTTTTCTCAACCATCTGTAAAATAAAGCAGATCATCCAAACAAGAGTGAGAATAGCTTGAGTTATGGGGGGAGCATGAAAATTTGATAGATTGTGTGTGTGTGTGTGTGTGTGTGTGTGTGTGTGTGTGTGTGTGTGTGCAAGCCCACTCTTCTCCAGAGAGCAGTGGGGGCTTCTCTCTAAAGTTTATGAGTTTCCTGACTGTGGGATTCTGACTTGGATTCCTGTACCAGATATGAGTTCTCTCCCACTGAGCAGGCCTCTGTCCAAAGAACAGTTGGTTACCAGCAGATACTGTGTGTCACTATTGCACAGGTATGTACTTTAAAAAAAATACTTGGAAGTCGGGATAACAACGCATGGTTTGCCCACTAAATAATGTAACTCATTATGGACAATAAATATTAAATTAAAAAAATACTTTATTTATTTATTTTCAAGCAGAGAGATACAGAAGAGATAGAGATAGAGAGAGAGCACCAAGGCCACCACCTTGTGGGTCTGGCCTATGTGGGCACTGGGGAATTGAACGGGGGGCCTTAGGCACTGGAGGCAAGTTCCCTAACCACTGAGCAATCTCTCCAGTCCAGGTATGTACTTTTTGACCAGCTAGGTGATTTCATAATCTGCAGGGTCCCCTGCTTATTCATGTTGGTGACCATTTTCCTCCAGCGTCTTCCATAGGGCTTTTCAGCCCTGAGGGCTAGCTAGCTAGGTGGGAGCTGGTTTCCCTTTCAGGTCCAGCACGATATTCCAATGTCCTGTGACCACAGTCTCCAGCTGTCTTTTGATTGTCTATCAAATTATTGCTGTTATATGGAGATTACTACTATTATGTATATATATTATGTTGCAACAAATTTTTCTATTAAAGATATATTTTAAATAAATTTTGTGTAAACATCACATGGCTCTTATTAATGTTGCCTTTTTAAAATCCATTCTGATAATATTTATCTTCTGATTGGCACATTTAACCAGCTAATCAAATGTACTTCTTGATATGTTTTCATTTGGGTCTAGCACTTTATTTGTTCTCCATTTGTTACATTTTAAAAAAAATTTTCCCCTCTTTCTTTCTTTTTGATTATCTGAGTATGTCCTTCCTCTATCTCCCTCCCTTCTTCTCCCACATGCCCTCAAGAATGTTTATGTATATGTGAGATATATATATGTATATATGTGTGTGTGTGTTTGTATCTCACTATGAGATGTCATATTTTTTTCTTTTAACCACTAAATGTGTTTCAAATAAGTCAAGAAGAGAACAATAGCTTACTGTATTTATACAGATGTTTATATTTTATTATTCTTCCTATTTCCAGGCTTCCTTCTGGTATCATTTCTCTTCTGTCTGAAGAACTTCCTTTAGCAATCCTCTGACGCTTCTTTTAGAGAAGTGGGGTGCCAGCAAGTTTCCTCAGTTTTTCTTCACCTGAAAAAATTTTCATTTCACGTTAGTTTTTGAGGATATTTTTCACTGGATGTAGAATTCTGGATCAGCAGCTTATTAGTACATAAAAGAAACCAAAACCAAAAACATTTAGTTTCTTTCCGGTCTCAATGCTTTTTGTGAAAAAATGGCAGAATATTCAAATCATATTTCCTCTGTCAGTTTTTAGTGGTTGCATTTAAGATGCTTGTCTTTGGTGCTTGAAAAATTGATTTGACATGCTTAAGTTTGAGTTTATCTTGTTTAGGATTAGTTGAAATTCTTGAATCTTTAAGTTTTTAATTTCTGTTAAAATTGGGAGTGCCAATAATTATTTTGCAACATCTTCTATAAAATATGAATATTAGGTCTTTTGGCATTTAGCACAATATCTGTTCATTTTTCCCTTCAGTCTTTTTTTCTGTCTGTTGTTTAGAATAGTAATTTCTTCAAGTTAATTGAGTCTGCCCTTGGTTATCTCCATTCTGTTACTGAGCGTTCCTATAGTTTTTTAATAGTATTTTTCAAAATTAAAATTTCCATTTGGCTCTTATTATATTTGTATTTCTGATCCTCCTGCCTCCACCTCTTCAGTAATATCCTACTGGAGTCCCCCACCACAACTGGCTAAATTTGCATTGCTGTAAAGACTTTTTCTTTGTTTCCTTTTCTTTTCTTTTTTGTTTGTTTGAGGTAGGGTCTCACTCTAACCCAGGCTGACCTGGAATTCACTATGTATCTCAGGCTGGCCTCTGGACTCACAGTGATCCTTCTACCAGCCTCCCCAGTGCTGGGATGAAAGGCATGCACCACCACTCCCAGCTTCTGTTGAGACTTCTCTCTGGGCTGGAGGGCTGACTGAGCATCATGAGCACTTCCTGTGTAAGCAGGAGGGCCTGAAGAGGTCTAAGAGACTGCTCAGGGTGATCTTCAGGGCCCACACGAACAGCTGGTGTGGCCACATGCACATAGGAGAGCAGAAGCCCAAGTCCATAGGAGAGCAGAAACCCAAGAATTGCTGGAACTTGACCCCCAAAAAAGGCAAGGTCTGGAGGAACCATGGAGCAGGACATCTGATATTCTTCTCTGGCCACTGCAGGGGACTGCACCCTGTCATAGGTGGAGTGCATGGGTGCCAAATTGACACAAACATATGCATACACCATATTACACAACACACACACGCCACATATACACAAGCAGAAAAAAAAAGACTTCTTATCTTTCCATTCATTTTTCAGGGTGTTTACTCTTAATTTGGAGGGTCACTTTATAGTAAAGGACATTTTTGGATATTTCGAGTTCTGTGCACCTGGTTGTCTTTTCCTATGCACATTGAGATTTTTCCTGGTTTTCCATGTATGCAGTAATTTAAGACTACATTCTGGACATTTTGAATGATATGCAGTAAAATGTTGGTTCTATATTTTTATCTTAGCAGGAGTGAACTTTGTAGAGTTAGACAAGTTATTCACTAGTCTCCTGTGGATGGTGATTTCAATGTCAGTTCCACAGTGTTTACATTGCCTTTTAGATACATTTCTTGTACAGTCAAGGTGATGATTTATCCCATAGTTAATTTTCCAAATTATATATATTCACAAATAGTGAGAGGCAAGTCAACAGATTGCAAACAATGATACAAGATGAATTCTCAAGCTCTTTCCTCTTTGTGATCTCCCCCGTACTTCTCAGTTCCTTGGAGCTCCACCCTTTGGTTTTGTTTATTCCACTCTGCAGTTAATTAGCTGTGGGTATATTGCTGCTCCTGCATCTGAGACAGTAAGTGGGTAGGTATAGAAAAAGCACTGGGATCACCCAATCTCCTGATGTCATAGGTCTGCCAATAGTGAAGGAATGTTCTCCTTCATCAAAGTTTGTTTCTCTTGAGGCAACTTACACTGCCAACATTATTTTAGGATGTGAGGGATATATAGAGAAAGACAGTTATGTTAAAGAACCTTTCCCTTACTAGAGCCAAAGCTGAAGGCTTCTTCCACAATGTTCAATAATGTTCACTTGTAGTTTTCGTCATGGCAGGGAAAGCATGACAAGAATAGACAGAGGGCATCACGTCTTGTCGCATCAGCTGTAGGAAGGAGCACGAGTGAACGAGCTAGTATTTGGGTCTGCCCCAAGAACACACCTCCTCCAGCAAGGCTCCACTTCTCAAAGTCTCTACCAATTGAGGACAGGTATAAGGCTTAATCACAAATATATGAAGCTATAAGGGACATTCTTCATTCAAACCACCACAAGGAGCTAGGTCAATCAACAACCATAATCCTATAGTTTTCTCCAGGTGTCTTCTGAGGCATTAGTTCTCCCATTTATGACCTGCCTGGTGCATTTATGACCCCACGGTGAATACTGGTAACCTTCCTGATGTGGGCCCTCAGGGGCCCTCAGTGAAATGAGGCTGGGGGACAGGAAACACAAGTAGAGGTGGGGATATGATCAACTCACACCATGTTCATATATTAATGTTCTCAATATATGCGTATAACATTAAAAAATAAAAACAGAAAGAACTCAGTGAAATGAGGCTGGGGGACAGGAAACACAAGTAGAGGTGGGGATATGATCAACTCACACTATTTTCATATATTAATGTTCTCAATATATGCATATAACATTAAAAAATAAAAACAGAAAAAATGAAAAATAAACTGATTAATGTTAAACTTAACTGTTAAAACATTGATAAAATCTGTTAAAAATCATTATTAGTGTTATCAGCTCTTTAAATTTATATTTCTAAGTATTCCTAGTGTTCATCTCCCTGTAAATTACCAAAGATGTTGGGGATGGGCAAATTGACTCCCTAATTCCCAGCTGTTCGACTCATCCCTGCTGTCATGGCTTCTTTGACCAAAAGGGCAACCCCTCTACCAGATAAATGGTCCACCTATGTGCCAGCTTTGGAACACTCTAGGTATTTTTATTGATTTTGGTCAATATGTTCTATTTTGAAGGTAGCCTAGAAGTGGAAGTGGAACATTTGTTACATTGAAAATAACTTTGAAATATGAGTTTTCCTTAGATTGGGACAATTTCCACTGCCTACTTCCATTGACTATTATCAGGTGAGAAGTACCTGACCTGAGGCAGTGTCCATCAAAGATTGCCCAATCAATGCAGAACACACAGCACTTACCTCAAAGGGAATAAGAGATAGTTTATCCTGGAACCAAATATAAGTTGACCATGGCCCAGTAACACAGATTTAGTTTATCCAAATCCCATATTCCAATGTGATAAATATTTTATGAAGTTTTTTTATAGTTATTAGAACGAAAAGGTCATATGTCAAAACATTTCAAATACGTTGGTGGGAACATCAGGTAGGTGGGTCATAGTGAAGAGGCGAAATCTCTGCTGTAGGCTTCAGAGGCTATCTGATGGCATTCTTAGCCTTTGGGTTCATGGAGCTGCTAGTACATCCAAAAAAGGCTTCACGTACTCTCCTGACCATCATAAGGATATTCGCTTGAACACAGAGGTGCGGTATAAATGGCTATCGAGGGAACTAAAGACAGCCCAAGATAATTTGACTCGGAACCTGTAACATTCCACAATCACAGAAATTTGATTAGTCCATCTGGGCTTGTTTGAAGTAGAGGCAGCTGCTGTCTGGGTACTTTAATTCACAGTCCCAACAACCACTTATCTTATTTAAAACATAAATCGATTAAATTTATTCAGAATTTTTGAATCACTTTATATAATTGAAAATGTTTCCCAGTCCTATAAAAGTCATCAGAAATCATGGCTTCCCAGCAGAGTGTTATTGAGAAATTCATTCCTTCTGTAGTATTTGCTTCAAATCAACTATAAAGCTCATTTGGTTAGTAGTGCAATCAGTGACTCAAAAGTTCTGGCCAACTGCTTGTGTGAATTATCAGTTGTCCAGAAGTTATGATTAGAGTACCCGAGAGCTTTAATGGGTGACAGAGAGAAGACATCAACAACTAAATAGCAGGCAGAGAGATCATCATGCAAAATTACCAAGAATGAGTGCGGTGTTCCTAGGGTCAGTGTTTACTGTTCCTTTTTTAAAAAAATGGTTTTCTGTTCACTGGCATAATGAGATTGAGGAAAACAGGCAAGGTCAGAGTTCATTGTTTGTAAAAGAAACACTGACATGTTCACCTGTTCCAAAGCAAAAATGTAATTTGTTCATGCTCAAAACTTTAAACTTTGGAGAAACACAGCTGGGGTGCATCATGCTAAAACAGGAAATAAAAGTCATGAAACCTTAGAACCCACGTGATGACCTCTTTTCTAAGTGTCAAGCTCTTTGTGTCTGGAATTTGGAAAAGAAATTCTTTCACTCCAATTAGTTTATTCTTTGCCTCAAAGCTTAACAATTTTCTTTTTCTTTTTCTTTTTGGAGATAATGACTGAATGCAGGTCTGCTCACTCTACTAGGCAGGACACTGCATTTTTCCTTTAGTGAACACATCCACTTAGCTCTGCATTCATATTTCAAATGTAATGTATTTAATAACGGAAATAATATTTTAATTGGAAATTCCCTCCTTGAACCTTGTTATTTATTATTTGGCCCATCATCTTCTAGGTCCTTAGCACTGTGGTGTTAGGGTTGACGTCCATCCATCCCACTATGCATCAAAAATGCAATGGCCACTTACTTGTACCAGACACACTATGCTAACACAGAGAGAGATGAAGGGGTGGACAGACAGGCCGGCACTTCCCTTTTCCTCCACCTGCCTGCACTTGGCATCCAGTGAGTGGACATGACATTCTGAAGGCTGTGAACTCTATTTGTGTTCTCTTTCACTTCAGAGTACATCACAAAAGGCTGAACATGTGATAAGGGAAAACTGTCAAAGTACCATTGACTCTTCTTATATATTTTGGATATTTTGAATGACTGCTAGATCCAAAAGCCTTTCTAAAAATATTTTTATTTATTTGAGAGAGAGAGAAAAAAAAGAGAGAGAGAGTATAAGAATGGGTGCTACAGGACCTCTTGCTACAGTAAATGAACTATCTGATATTTGTGATACTTTGTGCATCTGGCTTTATGTGAGAACTGGGGAATCGAACCTAGGCTGGCCAGCTTTGCAAGCAAGCACCTTTAACCACTGAGCCATCTTCCCCAGCCCCAGAAACCTTGTGGAAGGTAATTTATTTAAAAATCTCCAAAAATATAATCCTAAAGAAATAAATTGAATTTCCTTTTCTTATTAATACAGTGCTAGCTCTCTCAATCTTAAGCAATTCCCTTTTTACAGAGCGCAAATTTATTATGAATTGAGCCCTTTATTGCAAAATTTGAGGTTTATTTTTATAGCTAAGTTGAGTAAATGCTACTTTTGCTTTTTAATGCCTTGTTATATTACCTGGGTTCACCAGTCAACTGCACCACATTTTCCATATATTGCCCTAACCCCAAATAAAACTCAATATGATATTTTTTGCCCTATACATATGTTTAGGAAATAAATATTATTTTAAATATGTAATGAATAGTGGCTCAGTCATGACATGCTTCATTTTATGGAAAAATGAAAGGAATATCTTGTGAATTTCATGTTAATGGCACTTTATTAAAATTTAACTTACTTATGATAAATTATATACAAGTATGTGCCTCATTGAATTTTGACAAATGTCATTACCCATGCATCCGCCACCCAGATCAGGATATAGAACATGTCTGTCACACTTAGAGATTTCCTTGTTTCCCTGCTAGGCAAACACAGTTATGATTTCATTTTAATAATTATACACTTTACTGTAAGAACATGTCACATTGCTACGGATTCTCCTTGCTAGATCTTTAGTTTCATGTACATGGAAACAATGATAGTTTGTATCTTTTGTCACTGGCTACTTTAGCTTACCATAATGATTGTGAGATTTATCCATTTCTCTCTATTCTTCATTTCATTATTTTTATTGCATTATAGTGTATTCTTGAATGAGTGTAATGCCAGTAGGATTTTAAAATTCTAGCCCTTTATGTATTGCTCCCAGTTTAATACATTAATTTTGTAGAAATTGTTTTTATTCCATAGTCCCCCATTTAATCCTTGAGATAAAAACACAGGATCCTGGTGGTTTTGTCCGTTTTTCTTTTCTTTTCTTTTTAATGTCCCAACAACAAGAAGACACCAGCTTTTCTAGTGTGTCCTTGTGATACTTGTAATTTTGGGATGAGGGAATGTGGCTGGACCCAGGGGTAGAATCTCAGGAGGTTTTCTTTTTTTTTTTTTAATTTATTGTCCATAATGAGTTACAACATTTAGTGGGCAAACAATGAGTTGTTATCCCCAATTCCCCACTGCCCTCCCCTCCCCCCTTCAGGAGGTTTTCTTTTTCTTTTTTTTCAAAACTTTTTATTGATAGCTTCCATAATTATAGATTATAAACCATTATGATTCCCTCCCCAACCTCCCCTATATCTCTTCCCCCTCTCAATTAGTCTCCGTTTTGTTTCATTGTCATAATCTTTTCCTCCCATAATGTGTAGGTATTGTCAGACACTGCAAAGTCATGAATATCAAGGCTATTTTGTGTCTGGAAGTTTGTGTTGTAAGCAGTCCCCCCTTCCTTTGACTCTTGCAATCTTTCCACCACCTCTTCCTCAATAGACCCTGAGTCTCGGGAAGTGTGATAGAGATGTCCCAGTGCTGAACACTCCTGTCATTTCTTCTCAGCACTATGGGGTCTTTTGCATTATCCCAGTGGTCACCGGCATCTGAAAAAGAGAAGCTTCTCTAGACAAGAGTGAGAGTAGCATTATTATATCAGTATGCTCATTTTAAAAAAGTGCTTATAAAGCAGTTTTGTGGACATCATATAAGCATTTAGCCAGACAACAGCAGGTGTTACTACCCTAGGGCTCATGACTTTCCCCACTATAGGGATTTTACTAGGTCTTCAGTACCAGACATGCTTTCCCTCCTGTGGAGCAGGCCTCCAGTCCAATTAGAGAGCAATTGATTTCCCCCATAGAAGATGTGCACATCCGGTTGGCACATCTGGCCTGGCTATCTAGTCTTAAGGCTTACAAGGTCCACTGGGTTCACCACCGTTGATGACTTCTCTCTCCCATAGGGCTGCATGCAGCCATAGCTTTCCCCAGCTTTCTGTCAGCTGGTTAACAGGGAGGAGGTTTCCAGTTCAGCTCCAGCTTGATTTCTCAGTGACCTGCAGCCCAAGCATGTGTGGTCTTCAGCAATAGGGTCTTTATCATCTCATCCTGGTGGGCAACCAAGAGCCTTGACAATGGCCTGTAATGTTTTTGGGGCCCTAAAAACCTCCCTGGCCAACAACTCACTAGAAAGTATCCCATCTCAGGAGGTTTTTACATCTTTGTCTCTGGGAGGATAGTGGAATGCAAAATGATGTGTAGACCATCCTCCATTTGAGGGCTCTTCAAACAAGATCCACAGTGGCATCCATCATATTCTATGGCCTGGTGATGAGGCGGAGGCACTATGTAGTGCATCACCTTCTTCGCTTCTCACCCTGACCTGTCTGCTGCGGCCATTTACTTTCAGAGTAACCCAGGCTTTGCCATGCCGCAGCAGGAAAAGCTTTATAATCTTCATTTCAAGCACCCCACTCTTTAACGTCTGCTCCTTTCCTTCCCATGGATTTGCTCTGGAATGGTCCCCGCTGACTTTTCTTAGCCCATTGAGACTTCCCACCTAGGCGCATCTACTTACTATCTGTCCAACCCTTGGTCTCCTTGTTCATGTGAGATTCCATTGTTTATGGCAATAATCACTGCTTTGAAAACACCGTTCATTCCCTTCCTTTGCTTCTCAGGGTAAATTCTCAACTCTAAGAGCTGGAGAAAATCATTCAACTTGGATGACTGATATGCTTTGAGAAAGAAATTTCCTAACAAAGCAATTTGTCTATCAATTTTGTCGACTAAAGTTGGCCTTTCGCTCCATAGTTTCCTGCTTTGTCTCCCTCACGCCCCTACATCCTGCCTCTCTGAGCTCCTCAGTGACAGCATCACCTCATCCATCAATGAGAAAGTCAAAGCTGTTGGAAGAAACCCTCTCATCCTTCCACCAACAAATTTATCATCCTGTCACCATGGCCTCCCCTCTCTCCCTTTCCTTCTTGTGGGGTGGATGAGGTGTCCTGGCCTTCAAAGTCCCTTTCTCCCTTTTGCTCAGAGTTCTGTCTTTGCCTCACCAATTAAATTCATGGACCCTTTTATTTCTCCTCTATTTGAGTTTTGAGGGTCATTGACCCAGAAGACTCCCACCTTAGAACTCTGTTTTTTTTTCAGCTTTTGTGACTCCACACCCTCCTGCATTTCCTCCCACTTCTCTGCAAACTTCTTTGCAGTCTCTTTCATGTGCTCTTCCTTCTCGATTTCACAGACATAGTAAGCTGTAGTTCTTAGCTCATCTTTCAAGATTTATGATTAAATATCTCTTCCTCAGAGGACAATGTAGGCCAGACTAGTTCAGATGGTCACTGTACACATTACACACACACACACACACACACACACACACACACACACACAGAGTCTATATTGCACATAGCTGCAATTTGTCTTGTGTGTAATTATTTGCTTCATGTTTCCATCCTCCTCTGCTTTGCCTGTTATGTGTCTTACATGCCTCATACTGAGACTGGAGTGTGGGCCATGCTAAATAAATATTGGTAGAGTGAATGTACACATATTAAGCTCATATTTAGGGAAGCTTATATATCTCTGGGTTGTAGAGTCAGACAACACTATCATTGCTACAGAAGAAAGATAAATTTATGGTGTGTTAGATGCTAACAGATGTTTAAAATTACTGGCATGCTCATGGACACTTTTCCTAAATTGAAATATATCAAGGTCAAAGTTAACAATATAGATCTTCAAATGATATACATTTATTCTGCATATTTTTTAAAAAATTGTGTGGCTTTCTCCTGTCTTAAGGTAGAGAAAAGAGGACATATGGGTCCCAGGAGTCAACCCAGCATATAAAATATATAGTATGTTTGGCACAAATTAAAATAACTTGAACTTTAATCTGCTTCGGAAGGGTTAGTCTTGAGAGATTTATAATAGAAATAATACGGATAGTACTTTCTTTCCCCCCTATGTTTTGGCAATAAATCCTAATCCCAGACATAATATATTTTCCTAGAAAAAAGTCAGAAGAGTATCCACTCAAAGCTAGCAGTCTTCCAGAGTCATGGAATATCAAAGGTAGTGGACTGTTGGAGTCCAGTGAAGTTAATTATCGTGGTCTAGCGGGAGTGAGGCTTCAAACAGCAATTTCACACAAAGGTTGGGGCTACTTACAAAGTTGTCTCACACTTAAGCCTGACCTCAAACAGGTTTCCATGAAACAGGGACAATCCAGTGAGTAATGAATTTCATAATTGTTTCAGACCTTTAGAATTGTTCAGCTCTTTTACAATTATAAAAAATAGGGTTGAATGTGTTTTTAATAAGTGAGCCTATTTTTATGATCAAACCTGAATACAGAAAGATGCGATCATTTCCCCGTCTGACTTGTCTGTTAGAAGACTCACTGTGGAGACTCAATGCTCAGGTGCTGTGGTGTGATGTGGGCATCTCCTAATTGCAGACATAATTTCTTTTTTCTTTTTTTATTGTTGGAAATCAAATCCAGTTATTTATGCACGTTAACTCTACCACTGAGCTACATCCCCGGTGCCTCCAGACCAAGTTGTATGGGGTGCTTGGTATGTTCTTTTTTTTTCAAATTTGTACTAGGATGAGAAATTCGTGTTTATATCAGTAAAATAAACAGTCTTCGGGTTCATTGCAGAGAAATAGTGGCTGAAAGAATTGAGTTAGAAGAGTGAGCTGCCCAACACAGCATCCTAATCATGGCCCCTGGCTGTCACAGTGTGTGGCACTGCTTTCTGTCCCTCCAGCCTCGACCACCACTTTCACTAGACTTCAAGAGCCCAGGGCCTTTGATGCACCATGTCTTTGGAAGACTACTGTCTTTGAGTGGATCTTTTTCTAGAAAAATATCTTATGTCTGGGCTTAGAATTTATTGCAAAACATACTGTGTGTGTGTGTGTGTTGGGGTGGTGTTTACAGTCGTATCAGTACTTTTTTCATGGTTACTGTCTCAAAACTGACCCTTTCAAATTGTGTTTAATTCTACACTGGGAGGTGAATGAACTTTTGATTTTAAAACTGCCCATGTTGGAAGATTTTTGTCATCATGGTATATTTTATCAAAGTTAGCTCCTTTTGCTTTTTTTTTCTTTCTTTCTGGGATTAAGAGCCAGGAAGACTCTAACACCTTTATAGGTTTTTATTCTCAATGTTATAAGAAAAGCAATATCCAATAGTTTTTTTATTTCAAAATTCAGTAAATGATGGATTTCATTTTGCCACTGTGGAAACCAAAACATAAATTCCTTGTGCCACCCTGAAGCTGGTAGAGATAAGACTGCAGCAATTACTAGTAATGATGGCAATTCCGTTGACTCAATCAAAAGTTGTAGTATCAAGCCAGGCATGGTGGTGCACACCTTTAATCCCAGCACTCGGAGACAGAGGTAAGAGGCTCACCATGAGTTTGAAGCCACCCTGAGACTACATAATGAATTCCAGGTCAGCCTGGACTGAAGTGGAACCCTACCTTAAAAAACAAACAAAAAAAAGTTATAGTATCAAGAAATAAACTATTGGTGGTAAAAATTCAATTGTTACAGTCTGATTTAGTGTGGCAGGCACAAACGTCATAACTAAAGCATGTAGTTCACCTCTCTAGAGTTCTTTGTACTTTTCTAGTCCTTAAAGTGTGTGTGTGTTTGTGTGTGTGTGTATCTGTGTGTATGCACCCACGAGGCTTGCTATGTGCTTGCAGGTGGTGGCCAAAAGGAAACTTTGAGTGCTCCTCTTCATCGAGTTTCTGCCCATTCTCACTTGAGCTGGGCTCTCTTACTTATCCTGGACCTCTTTAGTTTTTTGGCTTCTGCTTCCCACAGGACTGGGGTTAAGAACATGTGAGGTCATGTCCACCTGTGGAGATCAAATTAGAGCAGTCCCTGAGGCCTCCAGTGGCCCTCACGCTTGCCCCAGCAGTGCTCCTAACCACCAGCCATGCCCACCCACTAACCTTGCTTGATCAGTTTCCTTCTCTGATTCATGTGTTCTGGGTCATGAGAGAGGAAACCCATACCATTGAGTTTTCTCAATAGGGCTTTCTCAAGGGGGTTAATTTAAAGAAAGCTTTACACATAATCAAATGTCTTCTGAGACAATTATATTATTTTCTGTTTTTGTACTGACTTTGGTAACATTTGTTCTGTGTGTACTGTAGTGTGTGTGTGTGTGTGTGTGTGTGTGTGTGTGTGTGTGTGTGTGTGTGTGTGTATGTATGTTGCTGGGATTAAACTCATGGCCTCATGCTGCACCCACAGCACTACTGAGCTACGTTCCCAGCCCTTGGTTCTCAAGTAACCTTGGAAATGCAGCTCTTCTATAAGAGGTTTAGTCTCTCCAAGTAAAATGATCCACAGATGAAGCATTTTGAGATAATTAGAGCTTTTATGATATACATCTGTGCTACATAAAATATGCATTCAGGTCTCTAATTACCAGATATTGTGAAAGCATGGAATTTTCATTTTCAAAAGACACGTGTAATAATGTCCCCCTAAAAGCATAAAAATATCATTGTGTATAATGGCAGCTGTTCTGCCCATGGAAAGGGCTTATTGTCCTTCAGAACATTGTTCAATCCATGGCATTGTGGCAAAGTCTGTTCATTTCTCTGGTTGCTTTTGGATCCAGGGTCTAACATGTGCAAGCGTGCCTTGCAGCCTGTAGAAAGCAGCGACTCCAGGTACTCTTTCAGCTACTCGAGCACATGTGAAATATGCCTCTCCGTGGATCTTCATTCTACTTCCACAGCATTCAGATGTTTCCTTCGGGATGCTGGGGTCATGGTCATCTTTTTCATGCTGGTTATCTTATGTATTAGGTGGTTGGTTACAGAGTGGGAACTTGAGGACCTCTTGACACTGAATAGGAGGTTGTGTAAATAGAAGAAATAGGGAATTAGTTCCAGGAGAAAGAATTCAGACACAGAATTGTAAAGAGCATTCTCATCCCTGAATTCATATGTAATCTTCTTAAACTAATGAGATTTGTATAATTATGTTTTTCAGAACGCTGCAAGTGTAAACCTATTAGAGCTACACAGAAGACCTATTTCCGGAACAATTACAACTATGGTAAGGATAACTTTGTGGTCCATTCATAAACTGCCATTAGGAAAGGTGTGTGTGTGTTACATGCACACACTTGCATGCATGGAAATGAGGCTTGAAAGTGAAGGACAGCTATTAAGAGCACAGTCCCCTGCTTCTTCAGCCAAGTAAAATGTCCCATAGTGGCAAAGTTCTTGACAAATGATTGCTTGTGAGGTCCTCGGGCTGCATTTGTGACACCTTAGAACCATTGTATTGAAAATTATTTATTCATTCACCTATTTATTTGAGAGAGAGAGAGAGAGAGAAGAGAAAGAGAGAATAGGCAGCCAGGACCTCTTTCCACTGCAGAATGAATTCCAGACACATGTGCTACTTTGTGCATCTGGCAGAACCATGACGTTGAATCCAGTTCGAAGCAGATGGGCTCCTCTCTACCTGGAAGCTGAGGATCAAGCTTGTTCTTTTCAGTCAATCTACCCAGTGACAGAGTATAGAAGCACACTTAATAAGAGTTGTTGATATTCAGTGGAAGAAATGTTTTGCTATCAAGCTTGACCCCAAAACGTGACATTTTACTAAGTTAAACACTAGTTGAAAAATCTTCCCTTACAATGGAGCTGGCAAACTTAACTGAAGACTAGAATGTCCTTGTCTCTGCCAGGTACTATTTTAGGTGGTTTTCATACACTAGCTTATCTAATTTCCCCAATGGTCCCAATTTTTGCCGATTTTATAACTGATTATTGAGCAGAAGTTGCCCCTTCTTTAATTGTGTACAGTATGCTTTGGGGTATTGGTGGTGGTTCAGTGTCAATACCTACCAATTACGATCATGTTGAGAAGAGGCAATTACTAGAATGGTCCAGTTGGTAAAATTTAGAATTACTCAGCATTTGTTGTATTCCATAGATGTTTTATTATTTTTTTTTAAAGTAGAGATTGAGTGTCCCTTACCAAAAAGGCTTGGAACCAGAAGTATTTAGGATTTTAGATTTTTGTTTTGGAGTTTGGAATATTGCTATATATGTACTGTGTGAAATAGTCCTATAAAACATGAGATTTGTTTCCTATACAATGTATACACATTGCCTGATGATAATTTTCGGTGTATCTTTATTTTAACTGACCTGTCACAAGAAACCAGGAATTTTACACTTGTGATGTTGGTATTCACAAGGTTTTAGATACTTGATTTTTGCATTAAGGATATTCAGCCCATTTATGAGATTGATACAGGTCATGTTGCTCTTTCTGCAAAGACTATTGATGCTGAGTTAATGAGTAAACACGGAATTAGACTTTTAAAGTGAACTTTACTATTAAAGTGAGAATTTTATAGTGTGTATGTGCTCTATTTTAGAGAACCCAGAACATATAGAGATTTAGGTCTACCTCTACAGTTTGAGAAATTGGCAGAAGAAAATGAGTATGACTATGAAAATAGTATCTTTGGAAATCCTGCTAAAAACCTTAAAGCAGAAAATTTTCAGTTTAGGCTAATCTCTGTAAAATAAATGCAACTACTTTCCTTACATTTTTTTCCCAGTAGAACCAACTTTTATTTTTTTTGACTCACTACCTGTCTTTTAAAATTTTGTGTGTGTATATATGTATATATATATATATATATATATATATATATATATATAGAGAGAGAGAGAGAGAGAGAGAGAGAGGGTCTCACTATATTTTTGAGGCTAGCCTGGAACTTGTATAGCTTGGGCTAGTATTGAACTTGGAATCCTCCTGCTTCAGCCTATTGATACTGGGATTATCAATGTGTGCTATCACTTCAGGCTTACTATTCATCTCAAGAGGAATCTAGTTTTTCTTTATTAATATGGAACAGACATTTTAGGGTTCAAAGACTAGCTTTTCTAGGAATTCAAATACTTGGTTGCTTATTTGAAGACCCTTTCCCTTGTGCAAATTGATGTAAAGAACCTTGGGGAAAAGAAAAATCAGCATTTTTTGGAGACTGGACTTTTAAGATTAAAAATGCTCTATGAACTTTTATGTATAGTTACAATAAAAGACAAATTTGTGTAGGGAAATGTCATTTTCATTTTAATTCTCTTTCCTTATTATTAATATTTTACTGCTCTTTTCATTGAAAGTTGAACACTGGTGGATATAAGTCATTAGAAAGAAAATGCTAGAGAAGGTAGCCAAGTTATTATTACAAAAAGAAATGTCATGTGAATCACAACTCATAGAAAATAAGAGCTAGGCATGGTGGTGCATTCTGCAAGAGGACCAAGGGTTTGAGACCAGCCTTAATTACATAACAAGTTTGAGACCAGTCTGAACTAAATGCGGCCCTGTCTAAAAAGAAAATGAAAGAAAAGATTTTTTTTCATAGCTAAATAATTCTTAACTTAAGGATTGCCATTTGTGTGGGATTTACAGAGTTTAGGGGAAAGCAGGCAGTCTAATTAAACAGAAGAAAAAAATACTGAAAAAGAAATATTTTTATTTTCAAAATCAAGTTCATTTTTACTTTATACATTTGCACATGTCTATTGAGAAAATCAAATAGGGGTAAGAACAATGGATAATTCACACAAAACCTCTGCCTCATTCAGATTAATTCAGTTAAAAAAATTCTTGAGTGTTAACAACATTATTTGAATAATAAAGTAGGTCTTGTAGGGGGATATTTATTTTGGAATGGGTACATGTGCTAAAAATTTCTAATGAAAATAGTAGACACACTGGGTAAATAAATCATTAGCTTGAGAACATTTGCACAGTTCACTAATCTCTAATGGTTGATGGATATTATGAAGTACATTCATTTAAGCCATAGCATACACACACAAAGTCTGCTAGCTGGGGTTAGGAACTTATCATCTGAAAAGACAATTTTATCTCTTGTAAACATACAGAATTGGGACATTGAGTCTAAAAAGGACTCAGTCCACTTGCAAATCAAAACAGGGCAGTTGGGCAGTTATGTTTCTTTTGCTACAAGCTCTCATGTTTGCAACAAATCCTCTGAAGATTGAAATATCTGTGGAGCAAAAATAAACTTTATCCTAAAGATTTGTAATTAATCAGTGACTTAGCTTCTGTCACATATATTGTACTGGCAAAAGATTAAATGACTTTGAAAAAGTTGGAACACCAATGGAAGGATGGTTTATCAGCTGGCTTTAGATTTTCATGGATTATTTTTATCAATCCGTAAGAGTCCAAAACCCTAAATACATAGGAGGGTCCTCACATGAAAGGAATTTGCAGATTCATATCTGAGTCATTTTCACAATGTGGATTCATCTGGAGGCCTTGGGTATTCCTCAATGTAATCTGAATATTGGGCAAGCACAGCGAGGCATCCTGAGCAAATGCTATAGACTTCCTAGCACTTGACAGCTTTACTTTTTTTTCTTGCTTATTTTTAAAACTTTTCCTTAAAAATTTCACTCACCAGAAATAGGAATGTAAAAAATTTGGATTTTGCAAAGAAGAGATACAGAAAAATGGTGCTTTCTATATCTTTTATTTTTATTTTTTCAAGGTAGGGTTTCACTGTAGCCCAGGCTGAGCTGGAATTCACTATGTAGTCTCAGACTGGCCTCGAACTCACAGTGGTCTCCTACTTCTGCTTGCTATCTATCTATTTATCAGCTATCTATCTGTGCTAGGATTAAAGGCATACACCAACACCTTTCAAGCCACATAGTTTGACTTTGCAATGAAGATAATCTGTCTTTATATTGAGAAGTGAAGCCAACTCTTGCGAGGCAGATTCAGTGCCAGGATCTGCACTGCGAGAGGAAACTTGATGTGATTGACATGTTGACGCATCCTCTGTAGCAGGAGGGCAAGGAGGGTAAGAGCAGCTGCCCACAGTGCAAGTGGAGGAAACAAGAGATCTAATGGTGACCACTTTCTTTTTTTAATTCAAGAAGAAACATCAGTGGCTGGGGAGATGGCTCAGTAGTCAAAGGTACTTGCTTGCAAATCCTGCTGGCCCAGCTTCAATTCCCCAGGACCCACGTAAAACCATATGTACAAAGTAGCACATGCACCTGGAGTTTGTTCTTAAATAAAATAAAATAAAATATTTTTTTTTAAAAAAGAAGAAACTTTGGCTGGAGAGATAGCTCAGCAGTTAAAGTGCTTGCCTGCAAAGCCTAAGGACCCAGGTTCAGTTCCCCAGTACCCACATAAAGTCAGATGCACAAGGTGACGTATGCATCCTGATTTTGCAGTGGCTAGAGGCCCTGGCATGCTCATTCTTTCTCATGCTCTCAAATTAATCAATTAATTAAATTAAATTAAAAAGGAAGAAACTTTAGTATGCCTAAAGGATAGAATAAAAGGTAACGTACTGAAACAAGGGAAGAATTACCGTTTGAACAGTGAGCTAAGATGAGGAAGATGATAAGATTGCAGAGTGAGATTTGGGAACACTGATGAACAGGACTGTGTTAAAACACTGAAGAGATCCTCACTCCAGAAAAGCCATTACTAGATCCAGGGGAACAACACTGACCAAGAAACAAGTCTGCATCTGAGTACAGGTCTTTCTGTATTGGTGACATTAGTGTAGTTTAAATTCTGATTGGCAGCAGGTGCTACATGCATCCATATTCACACATCCAAAAGGAAATTTTGGAGGAAAATTATATCTGATCATTCAGTCAGGTCTTGAGTTTTTTCAGTCGATTTCAGAAAAATGAAACTCATGCACACACCTGTGAATATATAAACACAAATTATATACACACACGAATGGCAGGGGATCAGACTGAGCAGTAAGAAGGCAGAGGACTTATCACTCAGTCTAGTCTAAAGAAAAATGCTGGGTTGACTCTTCCTGTCGAGCCATTGGGCATGAAGTCCAGAGGAATTGACTGTAAAGAAGCCCCCTTGCCTTTTTGTGAAGGGGTGCCTGTTGTGTCACCATGTTAAGCCTCTTCACTTTCTTCCATCGCAGTCATTCGGGCTCGAGTTAAAGAGGTGAGGACTAAGTGCCACGAGGTGACTGCAGTCGTGGAGGTGAAGGAGATCCTAAAGGCGTCGCTGGTGAACATTCCGAGGGACACGGTCAACCTTTACACAAGCTCTGGCTGTCTCTGCCCCCCACTCAGTGTGAATGAGGAGTATGTCATCATGGGCTATGAGGACGAGGAACGCTCCAGGTAAGCAGCCAGGGAGGCTCTTTCTTCAGAGATCTTCCTGTGCTGCTCTTCCCTTGGGCTCTCCTTACTTCTTCTTAGAGACTGGATGGATTTTCATTGGATTCCTCAGTTTCGTATATTGCGTAGAAAAGGGTGTGAGTACAGTTTATAGGTGTGACTTGTTCTAGATGGAGGGATCATAGCTTCATTGATTTCTGAAAGGGATCTATGATTCCTAAATAGTTAAGAATTACTATTTTCTAACATGGCTTCCCTAACCTAACCAGAACCGGTCTTTCTTGATATAATACCTTGTATTTTTCAAAAAGATGCCTTAATTTTTCAGAAGTGATCATTTGTTTTAAAAATGCAGGTTACTCTTGGTGGAAGGCTCTATAGCTGAGAAATGGAAGGATCGACTTGGTAAAAAAGTTAAGGTGAGACTATCTTTTATATTCAAAGTAATACAGCGCAGCAAACCATCGGTCCTACAGATGAATGGTTGTCTTCAACTACACGAGAGTATTAGAATCTGTATATATATATATACATTTGTTACATATGCCATACTCCAAGAACTGAGATGGTCCTTAATGCCTATTTCATATAAATAGTGACTTCCTTACATGTGACTCAAAGATCTAACTACAGTTGTCCCAAATTTTCATGAGTCTTCCTGTAGCTATCCAGTCCGCTTACTGCTTTGCTGTGTTTATGTCATTACTGTCATCCTCTTGTTTACATGGAATTACAGATGGCTGTTTCACCTCCATAACATGTTTAATTTCAGGCAGAAAGAAAAGAGATGTTACAAAGGAACTTCCAAGCCACTCTATCCATCAACTTTTCCTTGGAATGTTAATTTTTTTTTTATTTGCAAGCAAAGAGAGATAGACTGAGATAGGGAGACACACAGTGAGAATGGGGGTGCCAGGGCCTTCAGCCACTACAAACTCCAGCTGCATGGGTCACTTTGTGCATCTGGCTTTATGTGGGTACTGGGGAATGGAGCCTGCATCCTGAAACTTTGCAGGCAAGTACCTTAACTATGGAGCCATCTCTCCAGTCCCTCCTTCGAACTTTTGTTCAGGACCTGGGTCATGTCAACCCCGCTGCAAGGGAGAGTAGAAAATAAAGTTACAATTCTGTGAGAAAGGGAAAATAAATTGTAGAGGGACTAGAGAGACATCTTAGCAATTAAAGGCACTTGCTTGCAAAGCCTGCCAGCCTTGGTTCAATTTCCCAGCTACCCATATAAAGCCAGACAGGCCTTTGTTTGCAGAGTTAAGACACCCTAGAGTGCACATATACATACCTATGTGCAAATAAATAAAAGAAAAGAGAAAAGAAATGGTAAAAATAAAAATACCCCAGTTATCTAATGTACATCTTAGGTACAGCCACAGTCATCTGGGTTAGAAGAGAGCTGGCCAAGTTTGGTTCTTTGAGGAGCAATATGGTTTTATTTTTAATCCAGTGGCTCTGAGAGTCTGGAATTGCTTCATTATCACAAATGAAGTAGTAAGTTACTTTATTAAAGGAGGTTTTCATTTCTTATTATTACACTGAACAAATCTGTTTCAAAGAAAAGTACGTGTGGGGGAAATGCATAGAGGCGAAGGCTGTGTGCTGGGAAAGGGGGTGGCGAGTGGGAAGCGTACCAAACATAACACATCCTGGTCTTCTCTGAACTTGAAGGCTTGGGAAACACTTACAGGGCAAGTTAAACAGCCCTGGGCAGTTGATCTTATACATCTGGCACTGAACACAGCAGACGCATTTGAGTTTAAGTGACCTACAAAACGTAGAGGGCATTATTCTGTAGAGAGAAACTATCACCAGTGAGCTCCTGTTTGCCCCAGTATATTTGTCCAAAGTGGGATGTGTTTCAAGTGCAGACTGTGGGCTAGCCTATCTGCATCTCTCCTCCATCCGTGTCGTGTTGAGAACTTATTGCAGTAGCGGCTCTTCTTCAGGATATTGGTATTTCCTCCTATCTTTTACATTTGGTTTTCTACTTGCTAGTGCCTAACAGGAATTTGTCCTAAATTCCTGTACCAGTTGGAAGAGCTTTCAACATCTCTGCTGCATAGCCTGACTGGCTAGGCTCTCACCAGGACTCATGGCTTATTTGTTCTGTTTGGTAACACAGTGGATTTATTTCTCATTACTTTCTATAGGGAATTCACAAAGTTCTTGTGAGATAGTCTGAATTGAAATTTCCAATGGGAAGACATAGACCAAAAATTTGAACAATTTTCTCCCCCCCCACATTCAGCCCTAGTTGGCTTGGTACTCACTATATAGAACTGGCTAGCCTTGAACTTGCTGTAATCCTCCTGCCTCAGCCTACTGAGTACTGTACCACCACCATACTCAGCTTTTTTTTTAATTGTATGATTCATATAGTTTTATTTTATTTTATTTTATTTATTTATTTTTATTGTCCATAATGAGTTACAACATTTAGTGGGCAAACAATGAGTTGTTATCCCCAATTCCCCGCTGCCCTCCCCTCCCCACTCCACTGGATAACCTCCTCCATGGGTCGTCTGGATCAGTCCTTGTGACAGGGGACCATGGATAGCCTAGTATTCAGCCAGGTTCTCCTGGCCATGCCTCTGGATAATCTCCCCCA